>AWUE01017863.1:0-61375 GCA_001974825.2 Corchorus olitorius | reverse complement strand
TGTAGTGAATAAGATACAACACATTATTATCATATAAAAAACTATACCAAAAAAAAGTATTTGAACATTAGTGGTTGATTTATTAAATTAAATTAGATCAATGTCAAACAAAATTTCAAAATTATAAAAGATATTAAAGATCCGATTTATTTATCAATGGTGAATGTTATTAATTTTTTAAGTCTAAGATTACTAACAAAGTTGTAGTGAATAAGATACAACACATTACTATTATATAATATAGAACTATACCAAAAAAAATTAGTTGAACATTAGTGGTTGATTTATTAAATTAAATTAGATCAATGTCAAACAAAATTTCAAAATTATAAAAGATATTAAGATCCGATTTATTTATTATTAAGGAAACAATATTTCTTTTTTTTTGGCCAACAAAACAATATTTCTTTTTAATCAATACGTCTGCACAAATACCTAAGAATTTGAATTAAAAAAATTACCTAAGAATTTAATTAATGTAAGTATTTCAGTTATTATAGTATTACATTTAATTAATGTAAGTATTTTACTTATTATATATATTACATAGGAATTAAAAATTAATTGAAATAAGGGTGCAGTAAAAGAAATTATAAATTTTAATATAATAATATATTTAATTTAATTGATAAATAAAATTACATATTAAATCTTAAAAGTTTAATTTGATAAATACATGTTTACCCTTTAAATGAATACTAAACTTTTAAAATTAAAAAGGTTATTTTAGATATTTCAGGTCAATGATTTTAAAGTTTAGACTTATATAGTATATAGATATATATATATATATATTGTTATAAAGTCTATTATCGGTGGCACATGGAAAAGCCGAAAGGAACAAGAAAATGTTCATAATCATTAATTTGTGTGACGAAAGCTTGAAGTTGCAAAATTCAATTTTCTTTTCTGCATAACGTCAGATCTCCAAAGGTCCTCCGTCGGGCCAACAATATGGGTAAAGTGGCCTACCATGATTTCGATTTTTTGGTTCATGAAATCAAAGTCATCATTATATATGGACATAAATTTCAATCAAGAAGCGAATTGCCTACCACTACTTATATATAATAATAATCCATAGCTGATAGCTCCCAATTTCTGACTATTAGATTCTACCTTTATATTTTCTGTTGTACAACCTTGAAAAGCTATTTCACAAGATTAGGATAAAATCCAATAATAATAATTCCATACTAGTTAGGAAATCAATCAAAGTAGATTTCCTCTCTATCATATAAATAAATTCCGCGAAGAGTTTTGTAATATAGCCCGAAAAAATTGACCCGAAATTTGGTTCCTTAGATGTGTTTTTATACGGTTCGTCCAGCAGATTGGTCCCATCACTACTTGAATGGAGTTTTAGTACATAACATAGATAACTAGCCATGACACATCATTGGGGATAAAATTCAAGTCAATTTTTCGGGCTGTATGGAACTTCCTCTCAGCGAAAATTTGATAATCACGTATTGAATCCTGATTAATGGAGCCATCAAATCCTAAAATGGAATGAAGTTTTTAAGAAACGGTTCATATATAGTATATATATATATAGTTGTAGTAAAAATTTTCTTCATTTATATGATGAAAATGAATCCATTTTTTCAATTGATTTCTTTTGGAGTGGTGTTGACGCAGATCTTACTTAAGCTAATGGTCATCAGAAATTAATTAGCCTTTTCCACTTTTATATATATACAACATTAAAAGGTTATACATTTTACAGAAATGACTGTTGAACTTTAGATTTGGCCATAATATAACCAACTTGGCTTATGAAAGAGATTAGTGCCATTCAATTAGCTAATAGACACGAAGGGTAGGGCCTAGGGGGGCCTCATATGGCATTATTATACATGAAAAGCTTCTAAACAATGTAGAATGGTCGGCTGAGAATTGCTTACTTTCCTTTTCCCTTTTTTTTAAGATTGAGTTTTATGTTATTTTTTTTTTTAAGTTTTCTGGCTAATGGAATTTGGACAAGTAAATAAGAAAAATAAAAGGTGAAGGGGGGGAGGGGGGGAGGGGGGGGGGTAATTGTAGAAATTTGCATAATTCAATGTGGGGGAAAAATACCCAAAATCTAGGTGATGTGATGAGTTGATGCCTGATATTCATGGACTGAAAGTTGTATGTTGTTATATGTATGGCTTTGGGGTTGAAGTGGTTGGCAAATCTTATGATTGTTTTGCCCACCAATGTCCTCTATATTTTTCTCTTCTGGTGGAAGAACCACAGTTTCAAATAGTAATGAATCAAATTTACCCACCCTTTTTCCTCCAAAAAAAATTAATTCAAAAGTAATCAACTTTAAAGATGATGAAAAATGAATTACTTTCAAAAGAGTGAAGTCAATGGGGTTTTCAATTTGGCCATAAAAAAATGGGGTTTTCAAGATTTTGTTTTAGCTTCCTTACTTTATTTAAAAAAAAAGGTGGATTATGATTAGAAGAAAATGAGAATTTTTTTTAGTGTAATACAATAAACATTTAACAGGGCTGCAAATAATAAAACATTCCAATTTAAGAAGTTGAAAATAAAAAATACCAAATCATGAGTTAATTGTTAAGTAATAACTAAGTTTAATTTCACTTTGACACAGAGATACCATTTGGGAATTGGACAAGGTTCATTATTGAAGCAATCAACCTCCTCACATCATCAATTATATTCACCTAATTAAAACTGCACACAATAAAATAAAGAAGAGACCTGAAAGCTACATCACATATATGATGATATGAGCAACTAATTAACCAAACAAGAAAACTATCATTCTATCACCTAATCTATAACAAACCAATAAATTAGTAATACTAAAAGTAATTAACAGATTGAATTAAGCACTACTTTTCTATTTTTGAGTAGAATCTGACGTAAGCATTTTGACTTATGAAATTTAGCTGTTTCCAGATTCATGTGACACATGCAAAGGAGATATGGTATGTGAATACATGAATTAGTAAACAATCCAACCCTATTATCAAAAAAAAAAAGTAAACAATCCAACCATGCACATCAGCACATGCATGATATAGAATATAGATAGAAAACTTCTTATCATAATTCCTTTTTTATACATGGATTATATAATGATTTCAAAGTATATTAGTACTTTTCTAAGCTTTCTTTATGAAAGTGAAAAGCAGTGGGAATATCAATATGGCAAGTGAGGGCAGTCTTTTTCTCAATAGATTAACAAAGGATAAACTTTTTCTTTGACATGAATTTGCAAATTACAGAGCAATGGGTAGTTTTTACACCTATTCCTTAAGAATTTGCATGTTTTTAGTGAGTTGAAATTTGTTGGCAAAAAAAAAAGATTTAAGATTTCTGGGTTTTTATTTTAAAGGCTGATAATTGAGTTTATTTGGCCACTTGGCATAGTGTCATTTATGGGCAATGAACAAAAAAGTGGGGTAAACAATGGAGTGGGGAATGGCAAACTAAAGACAGCAGATAAACCAGAGTAAGTACAGAGTTAACTGCAAGTCCCCACTGCTTGCAACTGCCCAAAGGAAGAAGGAAGATTAAGTCCAAGATTCAAGAGACCGAATTGAAATGATATCCTACCTTCCTTCTCCTTCTCTCTCTTTCCTTGTCATCTTTTCAACAAGAAAGCTGAAGTGTCTTTGACGTGTAGTGGAGTGTGGTGGAAAATGGGCATAACATGAAGGACCCACTTTTAAAGCAAGGAAATTTTGTAACAATTCAACAACCCATCTGGGTTTTTTGATTCCTCTCATCTTCAAAAAAACCAATCTTTTTGGTGATTTTTAAGGAAGGTAAACATCATACACCACATGGACCCTTCTATTTTCAATTTTCCAAGCTAGCTTTCACTGTTTCCCATTTTTTTGTTTTTATAATCCACCTTTTTAAAAGTCCTGGTTTTTGCTTAGAATTCAAGTTCTCTTTTTCATTCATCTCCTTGCTTTCTTTCTCTTTTTCTCTACCTCATCTTTCATTAGGAATCGGTTATCTACTTTTTTGTTTTGTTTGTCACAAGAAAAATAATAAAAAGCTCTGTTCTTTTCTTACTGGGTTGATGGCAATTAAGGGTCTGCTTGGATTATCCATTTGTGCTGTAATTCGGTGACTATGTATTCATGTGAATTTGGTGCTGTTTCTGATCTGGGATTCATCAGATTCTGTTGTTTCTGCATATTCTTCATCCTTTTTCCGGTTAGTCTTTGATTCTTTATTCTTTCTGCTCTTCTTTATTCCCTACAGTAGGCAACTGTTTCATATAATTTTGGTTTTCAGTAACTATGTATGGATTTGTTTTCCTTCAGTAATCAGTATTCAGTAATACTGATAGGAGTATGAGATATGGTAAATCCACACGTGAATGAATTCTGGGGAATCCAATTCTGGTTTGATTGAATTGAATTGGAAAGTCCAGGTTGTGATTCTGAAATTTTCTTCAATGGTTTTGGTGTCATATGAATTGTACTTGGAAATTTTGATTATGGTTTCTCTTTGGTTTGTGCTTCTGGCCAAAGCTGGTATTTGGCTCTCTGAATTGTTATTTATTTCTTTATTTCAATTATTTTTGTTAAATACAATTTTGTGAAGTACTAATGAAGTCAATGGCCTTGACAGTAAGTTGAGATAATATTATCTCCCGAAGTGGAAATGCCTTTCTATATCCCACAAGAATGATATCTAAGACAAAGTAGATAACATTTCTTTTCTAATTATGGTTTTTGCCCATCTTTAGTTAATGACCACACTTTTCTTCTTTGTTTTGGAGTTGTTTCTGCTTTCCTAACTGATGATTTTGGGTTCAGGCCAAGAGGCTTCTGGTTGGTTAGCAAAGAGCATTTCACATAATGGGTTGGCTGACCAAGATTCTTAAAGGTTCAAGTAATAAAGGGAGATATTATGGGAGACATGGAGATGACAGAACTTGGGATGAGCCTCGTCGTTCAGCGGTAATGATCTGCTCTTAGAATTTTCACTTGTTGCTTATATTCATCTTTGTTGGTTCTGATGGTATTTTCCTATATGCAGTTGATAGCATTATAAAATTGCATGTTAGTACAACTCTGTTTATGCATGTAATGTCATGCTTTAAAAGCCTCTGTCCGTATGATCCATCCTGATTCATTCATCACTATGAGGTTTTGTTGTATTTTAATTCTGTGAGTCTTTGTTGGAAAACTTGTATGCAGGAAGGCTCAGATGGGTTTGACAAGGATGAAATTGATTGTGCAATTGCACTTTCCCTTTCAGAAGTAGACCAAAAAGGCAAGAAAGTGATAGGTATGGTTGCATGTCTGAAGCACTGATCATGCAAATTAAAGTGTGCTTTACTAGTTAAAAGGTGACTCAGATAGCTTGACATGAAATGATTGTGCCATAGCAGTCCCCTTGAACCCTCCACTCTTAAATCACTGTTTCCAAAAGAACCGTCTTCCGCAGCATACGAATAGCTTTTAATGTTGGGAAATTTCTTTAGCAGATAGTTACTTCTGCTCGAAACCATACATTTCAAGATTTGAACTAGGGAACTGGGAAGATTAATGTCAATCTACTTATTGTTCGTCATAGGTTCCAATTGCTTAATAACTAGGTTTGATTTGGTTCAGAGATAGTCCTTAGTTTGAGTGGGTTTCGATATTTTGAAAACTTGCTTTCTTTCAACTCTCATGTTTTCCATTCACTCCACTTGGTAGAAGATGAATCCGAACAAGAGGAGGAATCAGATGAGGATGAACGAGATGCGAAAGCTCATCTAAAGGATGAAGATGACCAATTTTCTGAAGGTCATCTGGAGGAGGAAGAGGAGGATGATAGATATGCTAAAGGACATGTAGAGGAGGATGAGGAAGAAGACAAATATGCTAAAGCGCATGTAGATGAGGATGATCAGTATGCCAAAGTTCAACAGGAGAAAGATGAAGAACATGCTAAACTACAATTGGAAGAAGATGAACTACTTGCTAAGGCTATTCAAGAAAGTTTGAAGGTGGATTCTCCACCTAGACGTGACCATGGGGATGGGGGTTTATTTTCACCTTATCCTTTCTTCTTTTCAGCTGGTTACAGGTAATGTGGTCATTCTAAACCTTTTTGCATAAAATTCTTAGTGATTTTCGAATTGACTAGTAGGATAATCTGTTACACACACTGTTGATAAAGACAAAACCTGCTTAAGGCATAGTTGCAGACATGTATATCAGACTTGGTAACACGGACAAACGCATCTGTCTAGTGTACTGTTAGCACTTGGCAATATATTTTACAGGTTTCAGCTGTTAGAGAAGTTCCTTGAATTAGAAATCTGATGTTCTTTTGGAATAAATTTTGCAGAGTCTGTGCTGGTTGCAATGCTGAGATTGGTCATGGACGTTACCTGAGCTGCATGGGTTCTGTGTGGCATCCAGAATGTTTCCGCTGTCATGCTTGCAACCAGCCAATTAATGATTATGAGGTCTAAATCTCATCTAGTTTATGGATATTTGAAACTGTTACCTTGCTTTTCAATCATACTGAGTGTTTTGGCAGCGGGTGAATGTTGCATACGGCCTAATCTTGGAGTTTCTTTTTGGTGATAGTTTTCAGTGTCTGGGAATCGCCCGTTCCATAAATCCTGCTATAAGGAGCAGCATCATCCAAAATGTGATGTCTGCAAGAAATTTGTAAGTGCTCAATCTCTCATCTCAGGGTCTTATCAAACATTATTTATTTTCCATAAGTGCTTATCTTATATTCTTATCTTTTATAAGTGTGTAAGTATGCATCTAATTTGAATTGATAACTACATGATTCATTTATAGATATACACGAAAGGTTTTTCTCATCAAACATTTTGATTAAAAATCTAAGAAGTAGACCTCATTTAATTTCCTTTTCTCCTTTTTACAGATACCAACAAATCCGGCTGGTCTTATTGAGTACAGGGCACATCCCTACTGGATGCAAAAGTACTGCCCCTCACATGAGCGTGATGGAACTCCTCGTTGTTGTAGTTGTGAAAGAATGGAGGTGAGTTGAATGAGTTCTCCCTTCTCTGTTTAGAAAGGGAATAACATCTTTTTGTAGTTATAAAAATATGTTTCTACGTCTTTAATTTCTTAAAGCCTTGTTGCAGCCAACAGATGCCAAATATATATCTCTTGATGATGGTCGAAAGCTGTGTCTAGAGTGTCTAGATTCTGCAATAATGGATACTCATGAATGCCAACCTCTTTACCTTGAAATCCAAGAATTTTATGAAGGATTAAATATGAAAGTGGAACAACAGGTTCCTCTTCTTTTGGTTGAGCGGCAAGCTCTAAATGAGGCCATGGAGGGAGAAAAGAATGTAAGGCTTAAATATAGAAGTGGAACAACAGATTCCTCTACTTTCGCTTCTTTATCATTCCATTTAATATAATGTTTTAACTTTGGGCAGGGGGTGCATCATCACCTACCAGAAACTAGAGGACTCTGCTTGTCGGAAGAACAGACTGTTACCACTGTATGAATTTCCTTTCAGATTCTTACTTTGTAACTTAAGCAGTTAAGTTTGGATTTTCACACTTCTTTGGTTCAAATTACCAGGTCTTAAGGAGGCCAAGAATTGGGGCAGGCTATCGGTTCATAGACATGATAACTGAGCCTTACAGGCTGATTCGCCGATGTGAAGTTACAGCCATTCTCATTTTGTATGGGCTGCCTAGGTATTAATCTTCTGTTTACTTTCTGTACCACATTTGTATGCACTCCTGTTTGGAGCTTTGATGATGGATATGACTAAAGAGAAATCATTTCATAAATACAGGTTGCTGACAGGGTCGATCCTAGCACATGAGATGATGCATGCCTATCTTAGGCTTAAAGGTATCAATCTGTTCCACAAGCCCATGATCAATGTCTGCATTTTTATGATGGTATGGTAAAGGTGTATTAATAGAGTGGGAATGTGGGATTTTTGCCAGGTTATCCTAATCTGAGTCCAGAAGTTGAGGAAGGTATATGTCAAGTTTTAGCACATATGTGGCTAGACTCTGAGATCTACGCTTCAGCTGGAAGCGATGAAGCTTCATCCTCATCCTCCTCATCATCATCATCCTCGTCACCATCCTCATCATCATCGTCCTCAACAACATCTTCAAAGAAAGGGAAGCGATCCGATTTTGAGAAAAAACTAGGTGGTTTTTTCAAGCACCAGATTGAATCAGATTCATCCACAGCTTACGGAGAAGGATTTAGGCAAGGTAATAAAGCAGTGACCAAATACGGGCTTAGAAGAACCCTTGATCACATTCAGATGACAGGAAGCTTTCCTCTATGATTTACCAAAAAGTGAATAAAATAACCGGCCTTTCTTCCCTCTTTCATCATTCAATAACCGAATCGAGGTCCGATGATATCAAATTCTTATACGACCAAAACCATATACAGATTACTAAATACACATGATGATAAACCCGAATAAAGCAGAATGAAAAGGTTCATTTTTGCAACTGCTGTAATTTTCTCCTCTCACGTGGTATGTTAATGTTACTATTAGTTACTACCCTGTACTTGACTACTTGTGACCATAAAATAAAAAATATAATACCACCCAATCTACAATTCTACATATATAATTAGTAATTTTTTTACTTTGTACAGTACACCTTTTATTTCTTTGATTTTCGTTTGTGCAGTAAACTTGCTTGAGTTGTTAGTTTTCCAATTCCACCCATTATTTATGTAAAGGATTTCTTAGGTACGTGAAGAATTCCATATATATAATATATAACTTAATTTATTGAATGAAAAGTGGATGTCTCATTGGTTTGATGGTAACAAAGTAACAACTAGGATTCTTAATTTTTTTGGCCAAAATATATATATAGGATTAATATAACAACAATAACAAGAAGAAATCAACCTTACTTTCCCAATAACACACTCACTAGTTTGTTTGCCTTTATTGAATTATGATTACTGTTGAACAACGGCCAAATAAAAAGAGAAAAATAAAACAAAGGAGGAGGAATGGGGATCCTCTCTAGTCTCTAGTCTTTGCGGCAGCACCAGTCATATTCAAAATCAGGGTAACTGCCACCGGAAACCCTAACGCAGGCTCCATAAAATCCGCCCCCTTGTCCAAAGTTTAAATCACATTCGCAACCATCTTCGCATACATCACTCCATACACACAAATTAAAGCACGGAGCAGGACCATCTATTATTCTTCGAACATTAGCAAAAGGATGGCTGACGCCACGAGCAGCGAACGCAGTTGGAAGAAGGAGGGTGGTGGCGACTACAAGTAGCGACATTGTAGATAAGAGAAAAGAAGGCTTCTTCTTGCACTCCATCTTTCTCATCTTTTGCTTCGCTGTGGAATTCTTATGGCTCCACATTGTTTATATACAAAAGGGTGGGTGACGCTTTATTCTATCCCATACATAATATAATTTAGTTTAAATTTAAATTTATATACACAAGGGTGATGCTCCATTCTACACATCCTTAAAATCTATATAATAACATGCTATATGAGAATTGGACATATTATTATATTCTAGTAATAATTTCTTAGAAAATACGTCTATAAGTTAACAACAATATAATCAATTTATCATATTGGCAGATTAGTCGGTTTGTATACAAATTATTTAAAGTCAAAGCACAATAAAATAAAATAGATGCAAATTAAACATAGTAGCACTTGAACAATTTTCGGATCTTTGAGCAATTAATTATTAATTTTTCATGCTATTGGGAATGGGTTTAGCTTGAGTTAGCCCCCTACCCTTCCCTTCCCCTTCTGGTTTTTCTCCCTTAGTTCTTGTTTACTCCTTCTCCTCCTTGGCTTAATACTGTTAAGGGGGAGAAGGGGTTGATCTTTTATTTCGTTCTCTGTTTTATTTTGCTTTGAAATAAAGTCCCACAGATATGATTTATTTGGGTTTTAAGTCTTCAGATCTCTAGATTTTGAATGTTTGAGTCAGTTTAGTTTAAGTCAGTTGAGTTTGTTGAGTTAGTTTGTTTTGAGTTTACAATAGATTATGATTGTTTATCCCATGTTGAGATGGGTCTTCTTTGTGATCATTGGATCCATAGGGAGTTTTTCGGATCACTCACCTTATGTTGGTGAAAACTTTCTGTTGGAACAGAAGCGAAAACGAGAAGGTGTCACGCCTGTTAGAGACTCATGAGAAATGTTCCAAAACTCCAACTCATTTAGAGTATTCATATCATGATGTCAGATTCAGATTAAGACAATGAGGAAATTCATGTTTAATCTATTGTAATTTAGACTATGATCATTGTAATATCATCATTTTTATGAATAAAAATTACATTTTCTTCAAAAAAAAGTTATTAATTTTTCATGAAATATAATTCCATTAATATATTCCCATGTGATTTTTTTTTTTCCGGGCTAATCCCATGTGATTGTCTTTAGATGGACAAATTTATTAGATGAGGCGTTCCCACCATATTAGTTATGAGATCATCAACTAAATTGTGATAAACACTTTTCTAATGATATTCTATATATTTTTTGTTTTGGGAGTTGAGGTGATGCAGCGCATTTATTTTAATTATTTCTGTTTTTAATTATTTAATTATGAGTCTTTTACTTTATCTTTACGTCATTAGGATTTTTAATATTTATGGTTTTTTCCTAGGAGGAGTAGGTTTTACTTTCCTACCAGAAAGGTTTTACTATTCCTACCAGGATTAGGATTTAGGTTAAGTGTTTACTATATAAAGGCTGTTAGGCAGCAAACTTTGGTAGTCTTTTATTTTTATGAAATCAGAATTATTCAGAGGGTTTTCAACCCTAATTATCCTTGTTCCAATTCAATCAAATTCAGATCTAGCCTATTTTGTTTAAGTTCGTGCTAGTTCTAACCTTCCGCCACGTCAATTGGTATCATGAGCCATAGGAAATCGTTCCTATCCTAATTTTCTGTTAGGAAATTATGTCTGGTCGTAGAGGTAAAGGTAGAGGCAACCAACAAAACGAGTTGGCTGAGATAAGGAGAGCGATTGATGACTTGATCCGGGCTGTACAAGCCTTGCAGCGTCAGGAACCTGTGGAAACCCGAATGGAGATTCCGGAAGGTGACCACAAACCCCTTGAGATTTTAGATCTCGAGGATAACAATCCTTTTCATGAAGCTGGAACCGTAATTCAAGCGGCAAGAGGTGGACTGAATGTGGATTGCTGGATCAATGAAATTGATTATGAAAATATTTTTCATGAAGCTGGAATCGCAGATCAGGTGGCACGAGGTGGATTGGAAGAGGAAATTGAAAAAGAGAATCCTTTTCATGAAACTGGACCCACAAGTCAAGCGATACGAGGTGGATTGGATATGGATTGGTGGGCAGATGATGTGTTAGAACCTGTTTATGATGAGTATGACGAGGAGGAAGAGGAAGATCTTTTCTTTGTTTGTAAAGGAGAAGATTCTGATTTTGTTCTTGATGAAGGATTTGTTTGTGAAGGAGAAGATTCTGATTTTGTTCTTGATGAAGAATTTGTTTGTGAGGGAGAGGAGTCTGAGTTTGTCATTGATGGAAAAAGATTGGAGACTGTTGTATCAAAACAGGCTGTATGTGATTTTGTGTGGGTGGATATTGGATGGCTATTTGATCATGATATGAATCAAGAGAAAAAGCCAAACAAGAAGTACTTTTGCAAGAAAAACACTAAGGATACTTTGCATAAGTTAGCACCAAAGAAAATTATAAAAGCTGGTGGAATTTTGAGTAGCAATGCAAAAGAGAAGCTGATTTTAGTTGATCCATACATCTACAGGAAGTATACTAAGATCAACTTGAAAGGTGGATATCACCAAATTAGAATGAGGAATGAAGATGAATGGAAGACAGCTCTCAAGACTCCAGATGGGTTATTCGAATGGTTGGTGATGCCATTTGGTTTATCTCACGCTCCTAGCACATTCATGCGAGTTATGACAGAGGTATTGAAGCCTTTCCTTAATTCTTTTGTTGTGGTTTACTTTGATGATATCTTAGTTTATAGTCGCACAAAAGAAGAACACTTGAAGCATTTGCAACAAGTTTTTGAAGTGCTCCAAAAGGAACAGCTTTATGTAAATCTGAAAAAGTGCAGCTTTATGCAATTTGAAGTTGTGTTTCTGGGTTTCATTGTGTCGGAAGAAGGATTGAAACCAGATCCGGAGAAGGTTCGTGCTATAGCGGAATGGCCAGAACCTAAATTTGTAAAAGAGGTTAGAAGTTTTCATGGTTTAGCATCTTTTTATAGGAGATTTATTAGAAATTTCAGTGCTGTTATGAGTCCAATAACTGAAACTTTGAAGAAAGGTGAATTTAAGTGGACACATACTGCAAAAAAGGCTTTTGAGAGGGTTAAAGGTTTGTTGACGGAAGCTCCTATCCTTGCACTACCAGATTTTGACAAGTTATTTGTCGTTGAATGTGATGCTTCACATATCGGAATTGGAGCAGTTCTTAGTCAAGATGGAAGGCCAGTGGAATTTTTCAGCGAGAAGTTGACAGATCCTAGACGTCGTTATTCAACTTACGATCTAGAATTCTATGCTTTGGTGAGGGCAGTTCGACATTGGCAACATTACTTGGCTTATAGAGAATTTGTCGTCTATTCTGATCATCAAGCTTTGAAATATTCAAGTTCCCAGAAAAAAGCTTAATGATAGACACGCAAAGTGGAGTTCTTTTCTTGATGAATTCAATTTTGCTTTGAAATACAAGTCTGGTGAGTCTAATACAGTGGCTGATGTTTTAAGTCGAAAGACTTTGTTTTTATCTGTATTGAACACTCAAATTACGGGTTTTGAAGAGTTAAAGCAACAGTATCCTACTGATCCCTATTTCAGCAAGGTACTAGCTAATTTACAAGATTCAGCACATGCTGGAAATTTTCCTTTTAGGTTGCATGAAGACTATTTGTTCAAAGGAAATCAATTGTGCATTCCAGAAGGGTCTTTAAGGGAACAAATTATTAAAGAACTTCATGGGAATGGTTTGGGAGGACATTTTGGCAGAGATAAAACTATGGCATTGGTGGCTGATCGATATTTTTGGCCAAGGATGCGTCGAGATGTGGAGAGGTTTGTGAAAAGATGCCTAGCATGTTTACTTGGTAAAGGAAGTGTTCAAAACACGGGGCTGTATACACCTTTACCTGAGCCTGATGCTCCATGGATTCATTTGAATATGGATTTCGTTTTGGGACTTCCGAAAACAGCAAAGAAATTCGATTATATTTTTGTTGTGGTAGATCGTTTTTCGAAAATGGCTCATTTTATTCCATGTTTTAAGACTTCTGATGCAGTTCATATTGCTGAATTATTTTCCCACGAAGTTGTGAGGTTGCATGGAGTTCCAACTTCTATTGTTTCTGATAGAGATGTGAAATTTATGGGACATTTTTGGAGGACTTTGTGGAGGAAATTTGGGACTGAATTGAAGTATTCAAGCACTTGTCATCCACAAACGGATGGACAAACAGAAGTTGTGAATAGAAGCTTGGGTAATTTGTTGCGATGTCTTGTTGGGAATAATCCAAAGACTTGGGATTCTGTTATACCACAAGCTGAATTTACTTACAACAATTCAGTGAATCGGAGTATCAAGAAGACACCTTTTGAGGCTGCATATGGATTGAAACCTCAACATGTTCTTGATTTAGTTCCTTTACCGCAAGAAGCTAGAGTGAGTAATAAAGGAGAAGAATTTGCTGATCATATTCGAAAGGTTCATGAAGAGGTGAAGGCTGCATTAAAAAACAACAATACATCATATTCTTCTGAGGCTAATAAGCATCGTAGACAACAAGATTTTGAAGAAGGTGATCAAGTTCTTGTGTATTTGAGAAAAGAGAGATTTCCAAAGGGAACTTATCACAAACTCAAAAACAGAAAGTTTGGACCGTGTAAAGTGTTGAAGAAAATTAGCTCTAATGTTTATGTGATTGAGTTACCATCAGATTTGCAAATCAGTCCAGTTTTTAATGTTTCAGATTTTTATACATTTGATGGAATTGATGATGGGACTACTTTTAGCATCAAGGAACAAGCTCAACAGTTGCCAGCTGCAAAAAGTGATGTTATTAAAGATGTTTTGGATGTTAAAGAGGTTCGATCAAGGCAAGGAAATATGTACAAGAGGTTTTTGGTGAAATGGCTAGGAAAACCAGCAACCGAAAGCACCTGGATTACTAAAGAAGAGCTGAAGCGAGTTGAACCAGAAATTTATGAGGAGTTCATTAAGGCATACTCGTCGGAGCCGAGTCTTTTTCAAACTCGGGGAGAATGATGCAGCGCATTTATTTTAATTATTTCTGTTTTTAATTATTTAATTATGAGTCTTTTACTTTATCCTTACGTCATTAGGATTTTTAATATTTATGGTTTTTTCCTAGGAGGAGTAGGTTTTACTTTCCTACCAGAAAGGTTTTACTATTCCTACCAGGATTAGGATTTAGGTTAAGTGTTTACTATATAAGGGCTGTTAGGCAGCAAACTTTGGTAGTCTTTTATTTTTATGAAATCAGAATTATTCAGAGGGTTTTCAACCCTAATTATCCTTGTTCCAATTCAATCAAATTCAGATCTAGCTTATTTTGTTTAAGTTCTTGCTAGTTCTAACCTTCCGCTACGTCATGAGGTTAAAGCTTAAACTAAAATTATGACTACGTTTTAAGAGTTGGCTTGACGTGACATAATTTTAATTGTTAGTCCTATGACTAGTGTGATGAGACAATCCTATCTGATAATTTATTCTGGTTGGGAAAATTAAAATTTGAAAACATTACATGGATGATTATGGTATCAATGCTTGTTTTCCTTGAGATGTAAAAAATTCAAGTCTAAATTAAAAAAAGGTTTAGTCTTAAATCTAGAATTTTACAAAAGGCTGAGGTCTAAATTAGACTTTTAAGTTTTAACGTTTAAAAGTTACGAAAAAAATTTGTCTTGGGCTTCATTATGGGCTTTCATTATTATTACTTAATAAAGAGAAACCCACAATATTATAGAAACCATTTTGATTGAAGCCCGACCCAACCGACGAGCCCATATTTTAAACAGAACGTTGCATTTATTTATCCTAGTCGGCGAGAAACAATACAACACCACCAACACTCGTTGTCGGTTGTTTGAATTTGTCCAAAACTTTTATGCATACCAAATGTTTGCGTTTTTGTCACCGTAAAAACACCATGATCCAAAGCTAGCCTCAATATTCAACAACCAGTTCCCGATCACTTGTTAGTTTCATATAATAATGGCAATGTATTTAAGACGATTGTCGCCTTGTAAAAACCTGTTTAGCCTCCTAAACCAACAAGTTCGCTCCTTTGCACGCGACCCGTTCCCAAACAAACTCACCCAATACCTTCATCAGGCCAAACTCATTGATTCAATCCGACTCGCTCTCCGTTCCGGCTCTCCTAACTCAATCAACCCTCTTCTCCAACATCGCCTTCTTGACTCCTTGGTTGTCACTAATGCACTTCGTTCTGCTCCTTCAGTGGACTCTGCTGTGTCTCTTATGGAAAACCTGAAGCAAGTTCCAAACTTTGAGCATTCCCACAAAACCATTTTCGCTTATGCAACCGTTCTTGCAAAGTTCCAGCGAACGGAGGAACTTAAGGCCTTTATTGGTGACATTAAAGGTGGGAAATTTAAATTTGGTAAAGTCAGTTTTATGAACCTTTTGTTTTGGTATTTTACTGCTGGGGACCTTGATGAAGTTTTAACCACATATGAACAGTATAAGAGTGAGGAGAAGCGCCTATCAACAGAGGCTTATAACATTGTCATAGGGGCTTATGCTCAAAAGGGTATGAATTCTGAGGCTGTGGAGGTTTTTCGGGGTATGATTGATAATGGGGCAATTCCGAATTCAAGGACTTATACGATTTTGTTAGAGCATCTTGTGATGTTAGGGAAGTTAGACGCAGCTATGGAAGTATTTACTCTGTTGCCTTCAATGAGAATCAAGAGGACTTTGAAACACTTTTCAGTTTTGATTGAAGGTTTTGCTGGTGCAAAACGGTTTGATATGGTGAAAAGTTTACTTAAAGAAATGACAGAGGATGGGAAGTTTCCTGGACGAAGAATGCGTGTATACTTGGAGCAAATGAAGGAGGCTGGATATATTGACGAGACTGATGAGTTTCTTGCAGAGATGTCGCCTGATGAAAGGATCAAGAGCATAAGTGCTTGTGAAGATAGTGGTGATGAAGATGAGGATAATGATGATGATATGGATGAAGGAGTTGATTGTCATATAGTTAAGTTGAAGCCATGGTTAGATCCTAAAGCTTTGGCTTATGCCTTAAAAGAATGGAGTCCTGAAGTGGTAGCTGTACTAGAGGGTGCTAATTTTGTGTGGACTACTAGGTTGGTTTGCAAAGTTTTTAGGAATTTCAGGTCACATGAAACGGCTTGGAATTTCTTCTGTTGGGTTGCTTCTCAGCCAGGATTCACTCATGACATATACTCAGTGCAAAGAATGATGGCCCTGCTGGCACGTCATGGGAATGTTGAATTGGTAGATAAACTGATAAATAAAGTACGGAGGGAGGAAATGAGATTGCCTTTCAGCGCTCTCAAATTGCTTATTGAATTCTATGGTAATTCAAAGAATGCTGATGCCGCCTTGAAGGTCTTCCGTGAAGATAGAATACTGTGCGGTCCCATATCTAAGTTCAATCTAATGCTTTTGTATTCTTCTCTCTTGAGGACATTAACAAAGTGTCTGAGGAATACTGATATCCTGGATGTACTTGATGAAATGATTTTAAATGGTGTTTGCCCAGATATCCAGACATTTTCTGGGTTGATATATCACTTTGCACGACAGGGAGATATCAAAACTGTTCAGCTACTGTGTTCAATGGTTAAGCAGAATGGTATGGAACTAGAAGCCTATATGTATAAGTTGCTAATCGAAGTTTATTGCAAGTCTAAGAGAGCTCCACTTGCATTGAGAGTTTTTGAAGACATGAGGAACTCAAATTTAATGCCCGATGCTGCCACAAAAGACTTGCTTGTGAAGAGTCTTTGGGAAGAAGGCAGGAGAAAAGAGGCAGCTACTGTAGAAGAGAGCTTCCAGGATTCTAATGGAGTCCTTCCTCTAGCATTATGTGGTCATTTATGGACAGTTAGCTCTGAAGATCTTAGCAGAGTTTCTAGTATTTATTCCAACAGTGTTAGAGCCACTGCTTAATGTTGATTAAGTATCTTCCTGAGTGCAAGCATTTATCAACATAATCACAAATGCTTTTATTTAGACTATATCAGATTCTACTGGCTTTTTCTTTCTTTCTTTCTTTGAAGAAGCTAATATTCAGGAAAAGCAAGATTTTTCTGACCATTGTTTTTATCATTTTGGCTTATTCAGTTCATAATTGCCATATAGTACGTCTTATGAATTATGATGGAAAGCGACCTTTTGGCATCTTCCACTAGCCAACCGTCTGGATGTAAGAATCCTGCAAGGAAAATATGAAAATTATGCATGAAAAAAGAAAACCTTTTCTTTTTCACCTTGTGGTTGTGGAATTTTTTAACTCTTTGCTCTGTTTGTTTTGGTTGTATCTATTGATCCAGAAAGGCAGAATGTTAAATTCCATTTACTGGACATTTCCAACAAGCCAAGCGGTAAGCATTTCTCTTGGTCACTTCAGTCCCACATGTAGGATTTTATGCTAGCAAATTTATTTCAGTTTCCATCATTTAGATGCAACTAGTGCAGGGTGCAAGGCCAATTCAGAATATTCTTTTGCTCTGTTTTAGTTGTCAATTTAGTGAGCTCATATAGGTGGGCTTACTTGCAATATTTTATGGTATTGCAACTGTTTGCCGTCCTGACTTGGTTTGTTGCATTAACCTAATCTGATGCTAATCAAAAAGATTCCTGCCAAAAATTGAAGATGTTTTGTCATCTTTGAATTATATTCTTTGGTTTTGGAGGAGAGGAAAACTAAGTTATTGTTTAAGATCAAAGCTAGAGACAAGGGCCATTAGGATTTTTAATATAAAATGTCGTTGTTTTCAGATGGAAAGCTACATGTCGATAAAATAACAGTGATTTTTAGCTTTGTCATCAACTTTAAGTGAGACAATTTAAGACTTTTCACTTATGAAGTATACTAACTTCAGGGACTGATACAAAACTAAGCTTGGGTCATAGCTTGCTACCTATGGCAATTTCTCTCCTTTCTCTGAAATTCTTTCTACCTCTCTTTCTTCTAATCAACTACTTTTTTGCCTCCTATATCAGTGCTCAATCACCACCTACCAATGACACAGACTTTTCCTGCTCGAGGGCATCCGCCCCATGCTCAACATATGTTGCTTATTTTGCCCAGGAACCAAACGTTATGAACCTGCAAAACATATCTGATGTTTTTGGAACCAGCCCTCAAGAGATAGCAAGAGCTAGTAACTTGCCTTCTGAGTATACCCAGTTGTTCCCAGGCCAACTATTGTTAGTACCTATAACCTGTGGTTGCACCAGGAAGCATTACTTTGCCAACATCACTTATGACATCAAGCTTGGGGACACCTACTACATAGTTTCAACCACTACTTTTGAGAGTCTCGTCAATTGGAGTCTAGTGGAAGACATGAACCCTGGTCTAGATCCAGGAAAATTGCAGATTGGTGACCAAGTGGTGTTTCCTTTGTTCTGCAAGTGTCCTTCAAAAGCCCAAGTGAAGAATAGAAGTACTAAATATTTCATTAGCTATGTATGGCAACCCCATGATGATGTTTGGAGTTTAGGTGCTAAGTTCAATGCATCACCAATAGATATCATTGATGAAAATAGGTTAAATGGTTACCAGAATGTTAGCCTGGAAGGAATCCCTCCACTGATGATTCCCGTGTCAGAATTGCCAGTTCTCTCTCAAGCTTACATCTCTCCTCTGAAAGGAACCAAATCCATACATCAGCGGATCCTTATTGTTGTTTTAAGTGCAATTGGCTGTATGTTTATTTTTGTCTTAGCAGTTTTATTAATACATCAGAGAAAGAAGATCTTCAAGCGCAATGGTTCCTCTATGGAGACAGTTGGTTTGATTCCAGCAAAGGAACTTACGAGAAGTGAAAGTTTCAAGCCCATGATACAAGATAAGCTACTTCCTGGCATTTCTGGCTACTTGGGCAAGCCAATTATGTATGAGGCAGACGTGATTATGGGGGCAACCATGAACCTCAATGAACACTGCAGGATTGGAGGATCAGTGTACAGGGCCAATATTGATGGGAAACTGTTAGCCATAAAGAGGACAAAGGATGATGTTACAGAAGAACTAAAGATTCTGCAGAAAGTAAATCATGCAAATTTGGTGAAGTTAATGGGTATTTCAGCTGATTCAGATGGCAATTGCTACTTGGTTTATGAATATGCTGAGAATGGATCATTGGATAAGTGGTTGCATTCAAAATCTTCATCCTCTTCAAGGTATGTAGCCTTTCTCACCTGGAGTCAGAGGTTACAGGTAGCACTTGATGTGGCAAATGGCTTGCAATACATGCATGAGCATACTCAACCAAATATCATCCACAGGGATATCAGAACAAGTAATATACTTCTTGACTCCACATTTAGGGCTAAGATTGCTAATTTCTCCGTTGCTAGAACCACTACAAACAATATAATGCCAAAAGTTGATGTTTTCGCTTTTGGGGTAGTATTATTAGAGTTACTTTCGGGAAAGAAAGGCATGGCAACCAAAGAAAATGGTGAGATTTCTATGTTGTGGAAGAATCTGAGGGAAGTCCTAGAAAATGAAGACAAGGAAAAGAGACTAAGAAAATGGATGGATCCAAACTTAGAGAGCTTTTATCCAATTGATGGTGCTCTAAGCTTGGCAATATTGGCCATGGCCTGCACAGAGGAGAATCCCCTGGCTAGGCCAAGCATGGGAGAAATCGTCTTTAGCCTCACTGTTCTTATTCAGTCATCTTTTGAGACACTGGAAGGCTCTTGGGCTTTAGGGTTAGAACCAGAACTTGCTCAAATCATCAGTCCTGTCAAAGCTCGTTAAGTCATAGGTTTATTTATTGTAAACAGAACTCGGTTGAGGCCTTGAGCCTTGATGTAATGTACAGGATTTGCTTGGTTTTTCAGTTTTGAAGATGTTTGCCCTATGTTTTATGTGGATGACAAAAGCAAATAGTCCAATAGTTTGAAATTCAAAACAGGTCTTCCTAATTTATGTACAGAACTTACACAAGAAAAAAGATGGTTACATTTAAGATGTTCATTATTGAAAGTGGCAAAAAGAAGCAATACTGATTGTTTATTTCAACCTTTTCCACCAATCTGAAGGAGAATATTATGATCTCTGTGCATCCAGTTGAATCCTCAGTAGACATGAAACTACTTCAGCCATGCTCAATCTGCTTTCTGGTTCTTCTGCCAAGCAATCAATGCTCAATTTCATCATTCGACGCGCAAGTTCCATCCACAGCTGTCCTTTCAGGCTAGGATCTATTAGCTGATCAAGTTCAACCTCAACATTTTCTCCTTTCATGATTTTCAATATAACTTCTGATAG
The DNA here is from genome assembly GCA_001974825.2 of Corchorus olitorius. Lineage (NCBI taxonomy): Eukaryota > Viridiplantae > Streptophyta > Magnoliopsida > Malvales > Malvaceae > Corchorus > Corchorus olitorius. The sequence goes on along the minus strand of AWUE01017863.1, from coordinate 40,848 downwards.
TAGTACTTCCTTCCCATCCTGTATAAAAACAGCTTCCTTTCCAGTAATCAGTTCCAGCAGAACAACCCCAAAGGCATATATATCCATCTCAGGTGTCACCAAGCCATACTCAATATATTCTGGTGCCATATAACCCTTTGTTCCAAGACACCACATAGATGACTTTCGGCTTTCATCTCTTTCTGCTGATCTTGCAAGGCTGAAATTGGCAATCTTAGCCCTCAAGTCTCTATCGAGTAGCACGTTTTCGCTGCAAATGTCTTTATGCACATATGGTGGAGTAGTGAAGCTGTGTAGATAATGAAGTCCATTAGCAATATCTAAAGCAATTTGAATCCTGTAATTCCATATCTGAAATCTTTGACAATTCCTCTTCTTAAGCCATTCCTTTAATGAACCATTCTCCATGAACTCATAAACAAGGTAGAAAACACCAAAGTGTTCACAAGCCCCACGAAGGCTTATCAGATTGAAATGATTGATCCTGTTCAGTAAACTCACTTCCTTGTCTACATCTTTGCTCATTTGTTTTATAGCCAGCAATTCTCCATTGAGAACACCGCGATAAACAGAACCACCCATCTTGCATCTATGGCTGAAATTTTCAGTGGCAACCTCTAATTCTTCATAGTCATAAACTTTCAAACTTTGGTCTATGCTAACTAGGAAATCCTGGGGTAACTCCCATTTCTTCCTTCCTAGTTGATCATTTCTAGCAGCCTCGATCGCTTTCTTCTTATGAAAATAGGCCAGCAACAGAACAAAGCAGATGACTAGCAAGGAAATTCCAATTCCAATTCCAATCCAAACCCCATATCTTTTGTTTGAAGTTTTCTTCCAAATTACTGGAGTGAAGGGAGAAAAATAGGGTGGTTGTTGAGAGTGAATTTTGGTTTGCAAGCTTGAAGGTTTGGTTGAAAGAGGAACAAGAAGTGTTGTAAAGGGAAAAATGAGTGGATTACTCAAATCAATTCCATTTGCATCAGCTACACTTTCCATACTAGAATTGAATCTCATGCTAATGTCATAGATAGTATCCCCCCAGTCAACAACATAAGTCAATAGAAATTTAGTACCATTGGAAGTTTGATTGCTTGTGGGACAAGCACACCTAAGTGGTACCTTTAAAACCAAACCAGCATCCAAGCTTGAATTACTATATGTATTCTCTTGCATAAGGGACTTGCAGGTGGACAACCCTTGATAAGTATTGTTGGCAATAGAAAAATAATGGTCTTGCCTAGTTGGAATGATGTAAGAAGTGTTGGCCTGATAATACTGACCTGAACATGAACAATTCACCGGAACAATCACCTCTTTGTTCGGAGGAAATATTGCAGAAAGTGAAAAATTGTTGATTAGGGCAAGCTGCAATGGATCTGCAGACGTAAGATTCGAGATGGTTGAGATTGAGTCATAAGGAGGATGAGCTTTGAAGATGAGGAAGGCTTGGCAGGATGGCTTTTCACCATTGCAGGTGTAAAGAACAGCTGAAGATGGATCTGTACTTTCATTGTTTGCATCACAATGTAACACTGAGTTTCCTGAATAACTTTGTTGAGCATGAAGCTCAGGGAAGAAAATACAGAAGAATATGAAGAAATTAAGGATGAACTTATTCATGGCAGCAAGATGAGGAAATTGAAAGTGTTTAGATATTTTTGAGAAACATTCATTCAAAGGTTTGTAAAGACAGGAAAAGGAATCTATTTGGTTGACTTAAATTACATGTTCTAATCACTGGTTTTTCCATCAGAAAATCAACTCTTCTGCTTCAGGCACTTGCATTAATTAAGGATTTTTAGGTTGGTATATGGGAAAGAATCAAGCATAAACATTGGACTAGACCAACTCTTAATGATTGAAAATGACTTTAAAAATTAAGGAAAAACAGGAATCATCATGCAGCGTTGAATTTTTCCTTCTATGAAACCAGGCAGCTTGGTTAACAAACTGAAGTAAACTTGTGTTATCAATACAGGAATCATGAAAATGACAGAAATGCATAATAAGAATTTTAATTATTATGAATTCATGTTAATTTGATTCTTTATTCAACCTACTGGGTCATCATAGTTATTTTACTGATATAAATATCATACACAGCATATTCCCTATCTTCTGAATGGAATTAAAAATGTTAGATAGCTTGGGTTTGAACAAGAGTTCCATGGCTTCCACAATTGACTTCTGGAAGTATATTCCAGGCTGCTGATATTTAAACAGAATTTAATATATAAAAAAAAAATGTCTGTTGATGCATTTGGCATGTTGTTCATTGGAGTTCTAGGCAAAGTCCAAATTTTGAGATCTTGAGAAATTCTAACTTTAATTGGCCTTCTGGATTATTGCAGATGACGACTGGCTTGGTTTGTCACATCCAATCAAATGCATTTCTTATAACAATTTTAAAATGCTTACAAACTTCATTCTTTCCTGAAACAAAAATAACAAAATGTTCCATATTCTACATCAAGATGGCAAAAAGTTCAAATATACATATGGAAAACTGAATAGAAAAAGATCTGCAATTGCTACAAAGAATGAGAAGGCCCTAAAATTTGCAGAAACTTAATGATTAATAGCTCCCAGTAGATGCTTGAGACCATGACATGTTGCTTGATGAATCAAAAGCCGATGAAGTGGTGAGAATTCTTGACAGAGACCGAACAATTTCATCCATAGCAGGGCGAGCTGTTGGATCTTTCTTTAAGCAAGTATGTATCAAGTTGATCACAATTATGACAAGTTCCAAAGGATAATTCTCTAGCATAAATGGTTCAATCAGCTGCTTTATACCCTCCTTTCCATCTTTTTCTTGAACAACTTTGTTCAAGATTTCTGATAAGTTCATATATTCCTCACCATAGAATGCAGAAGCCTCCTTTCCTGTAATTATTTCCAGTAACAGAACCCCAAATGCATAAACATCAAGCTTTGTTGAGACCAAACCATTTTCCAAATACTCTGGAGCCATGTAACCCTTTGTTCCAACAATGTGTCTTGTCAAAGCAAACTGTCCTTCTTTCCCTTCTGTTGACCTTGCTAGAGCAAAATTTGCAAGTTTAGCCCTAAAATCGCCGTCGAGAAGCACATTACTACTCTTCAAGTCCTTGTGGATATGAGGAGGATTTGTGAAGCTATGGAGATAGTTAAGTCCTGTTGCTACATCTAATGCAATCTGAATTCTCTGCTTCCAGCTTAAGAACTTGCCGCTGTTGTCGCTATGGAAGATCCAGTCACTCAATGCTCCATTTGAAGCATATTCATAAACAAGATACCAATGCCCATCATGGAAACAAACTCCAGAAAGTCTAATAAGATTTGAATGGTTGACTTTGTTCAATAGTTCTATCTCCTTTGACACATCTCCATTTACTTTCTTAATAGCAGCAAAATCACCCTGGATCACTCCACGGTAAACTGATCCCTTAATCTGACTACTGGAACTGAAGTTATCTGTTGCAACCTGCAATTCTTCAAATTTGTACATTTTGAGATTGAGAGATTGAGCTATGCTCGACATACTATCCAAGAAATCCAGAGATTGAGATTCGTCCTCGAACTTTTTCTTCTTCACTATTGCTTCAAAACTTTCTGATGGGTTGCTGCTGACGACCAAAATAGGGTTCTTCCTACTTTTACGGAAGAAAACACAGAAAATCACAACACCAACAGTCAATAAAACAGCAGCTCCTCCAAGAACACCGACAAGAACATAAACCCATGTTCTGTTTGAGCTTCCACTAGGAGGAGAAGGTGGAGTTGGGGATGACGACGGCGGTGGAGGCGGCGGCGGAGGTGGAACCGTGATTTTAGACGGTGGATTCTGGAGAGGAATCAAAAGAGTAGTGAAGAAAACAATGGAGGAAGGATCAGTTATTTGATTAGCTTCAAGAATGCTCTCACTATTTACCCCAAACAACTGAGCAATACCAGGAATATCATCTCCTTGAGCAATTAAGTAGCTCAAAAGATAATTATTTCCGACATCAGTTTGGTTCTTTGTCAGACAAGCACATCTAAGAGGAACAATAATTCTTTGTCCAACATTCAAACTATTAGAAGAAATATTAGGCTGCTGGTTTTGGATTGCTTGACAAGTTGAGAGGGCTTGGAAAGTGTCATTTGCAATAGAAAAATAGCCCTGACCACTTTGAACAGCATAAGTTGAGTTCACCTGGTAAAAATCACCGGAACATGAGCAGTTAACAGGAACTATGACCAACTGGTTTGTTTCAAACGATGCCGTCTCGGGAACCTCATTAATCTCAGCAACTTGAGTTGGGTTGGCAGACAAAAGATTGGAGATTGAAGTAACGGTATTGTACGAGGGTTGGGATCTGAAAACCAGATAACTTTGGCAACTCGTGTTTAGACCATTACAGGTGTATCCAAGAACAGAACCTGATGTGTCTGGATTCGCACAATCTGTTGTCTTTGTTCCAACATATGGCTGCTGAGCTTGAATCAAGCAGCTGCAACAGAGGAAAGAGAAAAGGAAAAGAGAAAAAAGAGAGAAAGAACCCATTGCGGAAATGCAGGAATTTGTGCCGAAATGATTTCTGATGGGTGAATATATCTAGAAATGAATAACAGTCTAAGAAGCCTCCATGTTGAATTTGTAACAGGGCGGAAAGGGATGTTTGGTTGGTTGACCGGAAAATCCAGGTAATACCGTAATAGCACTCATATTTGCAATGAAATGAAATCAGTCTTCAGATACGTTACATCTTGGAAAAGTATAAAATATACACGGAAAGTTGACTTTTATCCTTTTGTGATCCATAAAATGCAGTAATTTTTGAGGGAGAGATCAGAATAAATAAATAATCCACCAAATGTGGTGTAATGTTGACCAGTCCAAATCGTCCTCTGTTTTTCTTCCTTCCTTCCTTCTGTTGCAAATAAAAGAAAGAAGAGGCTTTGTCTCATTCATAGCGACGGCTGCTGTTGCTTGGTCAAATGAGACTTTCAAAGCAGCCACAAAGTTCAACTTTGAAACCATGTGGTTGCTGTTCCAAATTTGCCCATGCTCTTTTGTTGGAGGTCAAAGTCATCCATATATGATATATATATATAAGCCCATTTTGAGTCAAATTGGAGCGAGGAGACATCATGGGCTCCAAAATCAGACATGAACCCATGATTCAAAGTCATTAAGAAGAAGATTTCTTAAGGTTTATATCACAGCAATTTATAGTAGGGAATAACTGAGCTTTTGACTCAGCCAACATCCCAAGTTTTCCTTACATATATGATGAGCCATAAATGAATCAATCTAACGTAGAGACAACCAAAGACGCAAACATTTGAATTTGTCAGATAATTCTACAAATGAAATTTCTGCAACCATTTGTCTACAGCATCTAGTTTTAGAGATTCTTGACTTAGAAACTTGCTGCTCTGCCTAAGAATCTCATTTTCCTTCTTAAGAAAACATGTTCCATTTCCTAGCAAGGATATGCATAGAAGAATTAAGCAGCTGAAACTCACAACGCAATTGTTTGAGAACTTCTTTCCCAATTTGGAGCTATAAGCAAGCTTAAGAAATAAAGTGTACTCTCCCATACTTTTCATTTCTGCCAACTACAAAGATACAATATTGTAAAGAAGAATAAGCTAACTATGCCAAACCAATAACCAAAGCAATGACAATTACATTGACAATCCCTCGATCTTCCAATTCCACGAATTTCTGTTAGGACAAGTAAAATTGTAATTATGAGACAGAAGATGCCAGGTACAATGTCATCTCGCAATCTATCCGCCAACCAATCAGGTGTAATGACAAATAGGATGAAACGAGAAACTGTTACATAGATGATAGAACCATCAGAAAACTTTATCAGAATTCAGAGGGAAAATGTAAGATCATCATATCATATCATTAACCCATATGTATCGATATCCAACTTATTTTAGAATCTTGTTTCTAACCTGGAATGGTTTCAGGGAAAAACAGGTTTGAAGCAACAGCAAGAAATGCAACCCAGCAACCAAATTGCCCTCTGCATAAGGGATAAATTTTAGTAAAATAGTATAACCATGTAAAGTAGAAGCTAATCAACCCTAGATCAACATTGAAAATCCACAAGCACCTTAATAATTCGAAGAGTACAGTTGGAAAACTAGTAAAGAGATATAATACTAGGAGGTTAGTTTGCGCATGTGATCTCCGTCCTAACCGGTTCATGAGTAATAGAAATCTGCAGGGAGAACATATAATAACCAACTGTTAGCAAGGAAACAGCTAAAACAGCAGATGAGTATTTTGTTCATGCAAAACACTAGACATCGATCAGTGATGTAAAAGACACCTTCTTTTCCAAGAAAGACATCATGGATGTTTTGAATGAGATGTTATTAATATATGTTGGCATACTTCTTGGCTCTTATCCAATGTCTAAGACATGCATGATCATAATTGACTGATGCAGGCAACAAGAAGGAAGACAAGAAAGATCTCACAACTATTAGTGGGATTATTTAGGAAATGTTAGTTTCCTCAGTTGATACAAAATTTGTTTCCAAACAAGGTTTATGATTGACAGTGTCTGTTTCATCTTTCTGGTGACCTCTGTCTCTTTCCTGCTTATTCTATATCAGCACATCAGATTCTGATAATACTATATTCTTTCCTACTATATTTCAGTATCCAAAACCTTTAAACTTGAAAGCTTAAACTTTTATCTTATCCTTGCTTGAATTGTAATTCCCAAAGCAACCCTTATAGTTATACTAGAACCTTAAGCACATAAAATTTAGCTGAATAAAATTATATAAATCCTGTGCCAGCACAGCAATCCACCCGGCATCATCAGATTGCCAATATTCATGGTGACTTAAGGAGAATATATCACTTAACTTTGATCCATTCAAAGTTACCACTGGCTACAGCCAAAAACAGAGCAACCCACCAATTCACCTATAAAATTATCCCTACCAATAAAAGCAGCCCATAACTCATCCAAAGTCAGAGAGAAATAACTCATCCAACACAATCACACAATCAAATTCAACAGCTATGAACCATTCTTGGACAAAAGAAAGGAGCTTACTCTACCAAACCCCATTAATGATCGACAAAAAAAGGAAAAAGATAAAATCAATGCACTAAATTTAAAAATGGGAAGATGACTAAATAGAGAAAGCAAGATCTGGGTTGACTTACAGAGCAAAAATGGTGCCACCCCATTGGAAAGCGGATCGATGAGGAGAAGATTCAAGGTCGAAACTTGCAAATCGTGAGGCCAAAGCAATCTGCATCTCTGCCAATCCTAAATTTCCCATTGTTTATCAAAATATTAATATTCAAAGAATTCATTGACTACTATTAAAGCTCCAGTCTTTTCATATTCCCAGTATCCCACTTGAGCTTTGGAAATACGTTATTGGGTTTTGTCGCCTGTTGGCTGTTCCATTTGGCATCGACAAATACGTTCTTTCTTTGTTCATATGGGTCGGGGGAGATCCAACCAAAATCCAAATTATCCACCCGAGGCGAGGGAGAAGGAGGTCTTTCAGCATGTGTGACGTGGCGCACATATAGCCCTTGGATTCTTCTATTTCTTGTTGTGGAGTTCTAGATTTTAGTTCCTTCCTCGTACTGTGTCGAGTGGGGTTTCCATAATTCGGATATATTCCAATTAAGAAAAAATATTTTTTGAAAAAGGCTTTAATATTACAAGAAAAGAAAGGAAGCTCCAAATACTATGGGTAGCCCACAAGCAATCAAACATGGGAAAAGAGACAAGTTGGGCCCATGACAGCCCAGTATCTTTGCCTATGTCGTTTTCTAGCCTTTTTCTGGAATATATATTTGGGCTCTATATTCAACTACTGTCAAATAAATCAATAAATGATTAGTTGAGATGGTAAGTAGTCTTCATCTCGTTAAACTTTAACACAAGTTCCATATTTTCTTAAAAGGGTTAAACTTTGCGACTCCTAGTCTAAAAAGGATTATTGGGTGAAAGAATGAATATCTGTATAAGTTATAGAATTCGAGTTCTGTGAACAAGAAAAAATAAAATTCAAGAGAATTTTTTTCTAATTCAGATCTACAGCTCGACTAAAACAGATTAGATAATTATTTGGTAAATAATCATATTTGATCATATGAATCCTTTTTGCCTTATTAAAGATTAAGTAATTTTCTTTTTTTTAGCCATCGGCCATTTGGCCTGATGATAGAGTACTGAACTCTTAGTTCCAGTATACCTGGACCATGAGGTCTTGGGTTCAACTCTTACAGAATGTGAGTTTAATTTGTAATTTTTTTGTTTGTTTATTTGGTTTGTAGGTAGGTATAGTTTCTAGTTTCTAGATTTAAGAGCAGGGGTTATGAGAACTATGTACGGGTCTTCCTGTGCGTTTGTAATCTCAATCTCATTAATAAAAAAAAAGTTTATTCCTCAAACAGATTAAGTAATTTTTGTATCAGTACTTGGTACTTACCCACGTGGTACAGCCAATAATAATCATATAATGAAATTATATAGTAGTTGACAAAGACATAAAAAGCTTGAATTAGCTCTCCACTAATTAAAATTTCAAACAAATTAAAGAGATTATAATTATACTTAATCAATCCACTATCCCACCAAGATGGAAGATGGAAACACATGCAAAACCCATGGGGCATTTAAATGTTACAGATGGAAAAATAACAACCCCACGACATTTTTCTTTATGAGTACATCACTTTCTTCTCGGTCTCACACCTTACATACACGACCGTCATAAATCATGAAAAACAATAAATGTGTTGTTGAGTGTTGACAAAGCACAATACATAAGTATTTCCTTGCTTCTTCATGTTCATTATATACTCGTAATTATTATTAATTAACCCCATAACTATACTAAATAAACAAAGAAACAATATTCAACGTTATGGTGTAATTAATTTAGTTATTATGTATATATAATTTGAAACTTTGTCTAAATTTGATGGTTTTTAAAGTCACTTTCGATGATGTCTCACGGGTTGTCCATTAGTCTAATTCGGACAGTTTCATATATATTTTACCTTGTAGAAGAAGAGATTTTTTAAAAAAGATCGATTGGAAAGCTTGCCAAGTTTATCCTTTCTTAACGTTAAAGCCAAATTATAAATTATTGGTCTATCGTCGACTTTGCCTTTGCTTTCCCATAATTATATCTTGACAAAACTTTTATTTCAGCTTTAGGGATTTTCTATGGCATGATATGGGGCTACCTTTTTTCACACTTCAAAACCAGAATATATGCGCTCTTATATAATGCTACTTAATCTAATTTAATTTGCAAATTAATCAATCATAACCCTATTGGAGTCTTGGTCTAAGAACAAATTGAATAATTATCAAGAATATTCCATCCAAAAGCAAAAATATATTATGCTTTTTTTCCAAGCCTCTCAACAAAAATACGTACATGCAGTAAGGTGCTTGCATTTAACTAATTAATTGCCATTACAATTGCTAAATAATTAAAAGGATTGCTTTAATTTGCTGCTAATTAACAATTAAGTACAAACTTGCTTCTCCCCATAGATTTACAATTTTCCTTTTACAAAATTATGATGATCATATAATAATACAGTACTGCACTGCTAGCTAGCGGCCTCGCACTAGCATACATTGAGCAAATTTCATTATTCTTAATAATTATACATATGCTCAATTTATTTAAAAAATCACACCCAAAAAAAGACTAAGTATATATTAATCCAAATTAATTAATTAGCCATCATTTGATGAAACTCATGGAAATCAAGCACTCCATTACCATCAATATCATATACCTGAATCATGGCAACACATTCATCATACGATTTTGCATCCCCAAGTCGATTCAACATCCTTTGCAAACCCTTTGGAGTTATGCAACCCGAACCCTTTTCCAATTCAAACATCTCGAACGCTTTCTTAAGATCATCGTCTTCGTCATCGGCTTCTTTGTTTTTCATTAGCTTCAAGAAATCTTCATAGCCAAGCATGCTATCGCCGTCGGAGTCTAAATCATTGATGACTCCTTGAGCATCTTCATGTGACATGTACTCTCCAATGGATCCAAAGTATGCCCTAAGTTCAAGGGCTGAGATTTTCCCATCGCCATCTCCATCGAAGTATCGGAACACTTCCTTCATCTGCTCATCATCGACGACGTTGTTTTTCGCCTTTTTTGGTGTATGTCTAGCCGTCGGGGATGATCCCGGCGAAGTTGAGGTGGAGCTGGAAGACTTGGACCGGCGACGGTGAAGGCTTAACCTAAGGGTTTTGTTAGACAGCCATTTGGAAGCCTTGGAAACTTTAGCAGATGCCATATATATTTTTGAAATATATAGTTTTATATGGAAATCTAACTATAGCTTCAAAGGAAGTTGGAAAGATACGAACAGCTTAAATGGAGATATGGAAGTTTTGATTTCTTTCACCATGATGATTAGTATATAGAGAATGCTTTAGTGGAAATTGCAGAGAAGCTTGAAAATTGACAAACGTATAATATGGTGGAAAGGAAAGTGCATGGCAACTTCCTAAAGGGACCCAGAATTGATTGACCACTGTCCTTGGGAAGTAAAAAGCCAACTATCTTTTAAAGATAGTGTGTAAATGACTATGACCTATCTTTAATTTTCTTCTTTTTATATTGAATCCGGTTAATTCAGAGTCCATCGAGTTGTTTTAAGTCGACCCATATGAGGGGAAGCTCTTCCAACTTATTTTCATCATTCACAATATTTGAACTTAAAACCTTAGTGAAATAGTATCGAATTCCTTCCACTCAATCCAATAAACCTACCTCTTTTCTTCAATAAATTAAATTCCTCCATATATATATTTATTTATATTTACTAATGAGTTGCACTACCCGAAAGTCTTTTTCTAGCTACCAGTTTCTTTCATTTACTACTTTTAAATGAGAAGTGTGTCGTGTGTGTTTATGTTTATCCTAAATTAGATTGAATTTTTTTAGTCTTCCTCGAAATAAGTTAATCAGCTGGAATGAAAATTTTAGCTTACAAGCGGCATCTTCTTAGTGAAAATCTTGTTTGTTAGAAAACAGATATTGATTTGGCAAGTTAGCTGGTCTAATTTCCAACATAGTCATTCCTAGTGATTTGAAGAGTGAAGGGCGAATTTTATTTAAAGCTAGAAGTTAATGGGTACTTTTAGTAAATTGACCAAAACACTTTTATTGCCAAACAAAATTAGGCAATTAGTTGGTTTTATACTACGCGTTAGGTAATTGGAGGATATAGGAAATTAGCCATAGCTTTAAGGCGGTTATTTATATCAATCTTCTACTACTATATATGCATGTTTTAGTAAAAATTAACTCCAAAATCACACATTCATGGCTCGAATAAAAGCTATTTAGAAAAGATTAAGGTTAATGACATTTGAATTTTTGCATATATATAATAATAGTATATCGAGAATAAGACCTTAATTTATATGCATAGTGCCATGGACATGGATTTGTTTTTCTATATAATCCAATGGGCATCAATTATCATTAGTACAGATCGAAAATTTGGATGGCTTTAGTATCGCCAAAAGTGTACCAATGGGCCAGTTGGCATCTTTTATAAAAATACACTAATTAACAAGAAAGTGGCCTTGTTATACTTCATGCATTATTATTATTAGTTTATAAATAAAGTATACAAAAAAATCCTCAACTTTGAAATTCTCCAATGGAATGAGTGTATGACTGCCGATCCTCTATGTCGGCTTTGCGCAGAAGAGGTGGAGACGGTGAACATATCTTTTGTTGCTGTCCATTTGCGAAGGGTATTTGGAAATGTGTCGGTCGGCATTATGGGGTTATTGTTGATGGAAATCAGAGCTTTGTATCGTGGTTGTTTGATAACGAGACTAAAATTGTCCAGGTACGTGATGGTTTCCATTGGAGCTCTCTCTTTCCGTTACTATTATGGAGCCTGTGGAAGGCAAGAAATGAGTTGGTTTTTTCCTTGAAGACTCCGTTAGCGGATCAAGTGTTGGCTTATGCAGTAAAGCTCTCTTTAGAAGCTGGCAAAGTGTTTTTTCCTACTAAGGAATCGGGAGGCGCTTCGGGTCATTTAATTTCCTGGCAAGTTCCACCGGTGGGTCATTTTTTGCTAAATACAGACGGATCAAGGAGGCATTCGGATAATCATGCTTCGGCAGGTGGTCTTGTAAGAGATTCGTCTGGTAATTGGGTAGTTGGGTTCATGGTAAATATTGGCATTACGAGTAGCTTGGAAGCGGAGCTATGGGGTGTTCGCCAAGGTTTGTTGTTAGCGAAGGAACGTGGTTTTGCCCCTTTGATCGTTGAATTGGATGCGGTAGTGGTTGTGTACTTTCTGCAGCACTCCATGGTTAGTTCTCACCCTTGTTATACTTTAGTAAGGGATTGCTTGGAGCTCATGAAAGGTGACTGGATAGTGGAGATACGACACATCTTTCGGGAAGGTAACCGGTGTGCAGATTGCTTGGCGATGTTGGCTCATGACACTCAGCGAGGCTTTTCGGTGTGTAACGAACCTCCAGAGCAGATCATCACTCTGCTAAATGAAGACCGGCTTGGAATTAGCACTCTAAGACCGTAGTTTGGTCACTTTTTATTTAATTTTGCAGTTCATGTGTAGCAAAAAGAAAAAGGGAAGATTACTTAAAAATTAAGGCTAAATGTTCAAATTGGTCCTAAAGTTTGCGAAAATACTCATATAAGGGTTTAAAGTTTTAATTTGGCTAATTAAATCTCTAACATTGCAAAATTTGCTCAAATCAATCCATAATGTCAAATTGACAGCCCAATAAACCCCAAAAGATTAAGGAATTAAATTGATTTTAGGGACTGATTTGAGCTGATTTTACATATTTTGGGATTTAATTAACCAAATTAGAACATTAGGGCCATATTTGAGTATTTGCGCAAAAATTAGGGACCAATTTGAGGAATTAGCTAAAAATTAAACATTGGGTAGTTTGGAATTGGGCCGGAAAGTGTTATAGGAGAAGCCTTACTCTTTTTGGGTTTATGAGAAATCAATTGTATTGGGCAATTTGGGCTCACTTAGTAGAGTCAATAGCAAGAATGGACCACCATGCCCAGGCCTGTCAGAGACATTTTTTGATGCTTTGAGAACAGAAATTAACTTCTCTGGCTGGATATGCAGATTGCAGATATGCTGCCAACGAAGCTAACTCCATTTTCCCACTATAAATAATACTATATTAATAATAATGAAAAAAAAAAAAAAGTAAGAAGAAGATCAGTGGCAAGTGGCAACATGATAGTAGAATCTAGATAAGAAACAGACATTGACGTAATAAAGGGAAGTCATTACTTTAGACATATTTTAATGGTACTGCCATACTTAACGAGATCATGAACTTTAATACCACTTAAAACGTTCTATCGAAAAAAAATGTCTCACAATTAAATTAAGCCAGGTGAGGAAAGAAATTAAGCAAGGCTATATAGCTAAATTTTAGTAGAATTTTTTTGCACCAATTTTTTTTTTTTTAGTAGAATTTGAGAATGAAAAAACAGAGAAAAAAGCATAGCACAAGAGCCTTTAAAGGCATGGCAACTGGGGGCAAACTGCAGATAGAATTGAAAACCTTATCTGACCAAAAGGATAGACATGATTGTTGATGATGATGATGGCTTTGGACATCCCCAAAAAAATGAGGCCACGTGTCACTCCTTTTCCTTCACAAGTTGCATGCAGCGGACCGTCGCCGTTTATGTCATTTTCCCCACTCTCCCCTGTTTAATTCCTGTTTTAAGGATTAAGATGTTTTTGCTTGTTTGTTTCTTTTCTTTTCTTTGTTTTTGTTTTTTGCTTTATATACTCAAGAGATCAGAACGAAGATCCCAGTTTTAGCTGACCACGTCATCTTTTTTTGTTTTCCCTGACTCCTCTCGAATTTAAGGGCCATTAAAATCAGACTTAATTTGCTTTGATTAAAAGTCTCAATTCCATTAGAACCATAATTAAGCAGTAAAATCCAGTGAGAAATACATATATACCCCTTAATAGACGTTGATACCCATTCTATCAGGCGATTGAACTGCAAGCATATGGTTAATGTTTTTGCTGGATTAAATGAACCTGGATGATTTTAAGAGACATATTCATGTTTACAAAAGAGATAATGAAATCAAAATTTGTCTTCATGTCTTGTCAGAATTTGCAGTATATATATGTATTGAACTTGGTCCCGATAATGGGTTTGGTTCAAGGGTGCTGGGGGCTATGCCTGCATCAGCAGATGAACTATACCTGTGATTTTATATATGATACTAGCAAATATGGCTTTTATGTTGATTTAAAGCTTGGTGTAATAATTTGCTTGTCTTTATCATTTCATTTCTATAACTGTAGAAGCTTTCCTTACATAGAAAAGCTAGGTTATTATCATATATAATCTAGTCGCCTCGGATTCGGATATTTTCTCCTTTCTTCAACAAATGTTTATCTTTAATGTGTATATAGTTCTATATACATTGAGTTCCGATTAATTCAGAATCAAGATGCATACCATATTGATATAAAATTAAGAATCATGGTGTTGTTAATTGTACTGATGAAAATGCTAATATAGTTCAAGACAAGACAAAACCCATTTTTTATTAAACCTTGTCCGCACAAATAAAGTAAAAGGAAATTGATTTACACACAAAATTTTCTTATTGAGTTATTATTATATAGTAATGAAACATTGAGCACAAAAGACATATACATAGTGGAGCACATGCAATATGGCAAAAGGTGAACCAAACCACAACAAATCAAACTTTTAACTATAGTAGTATCGATTAATTGGTGCAATGGGGATAAAAATGGTAGGAAAAGGAAAAGAAATTTGATTAAAGAAAATGTCAAGTTGGACTTTGGACTTGTCCAGCTCCACCACTTGTGTGTAATAATTAATTATCATCATCGTCAGAAAAGGCATACAAAGATTATATGACATTAATTTTGATTTGAGTCAAAACCCACATTATACTCTTCATTAATCAATATATGCTATAAGTATGGAGTTCATGTTATTAATTAAAAACAGATCGCTCAGAAAAAGGGTCAAAATCATGCCAATCAAAGCTCTGTATCTTTACCATTTATTACAAAAAATGTCGTCACATTTTCTGACAAGTTTTATATTTAGCACATTATTTTTTTTTTCCTGATTGTAAACATTTTGGACCGTTAGCTTATAAGGATTTCACATATTCTCCAAAGAATATGCGTTCATTAGTTCATGCAAGAAATTATAACTCTGGGCTTTTTTAACTTGTAAGTTGAAACGAATGTAAAAGCATCCAAAGAAAGAATATGCGTACGGGGAAAACATGAAAACCAATTGACTCCCAAAACGACAAGAATAATAGACATTTTGTCTTAGACTTATGGTTATGTTTTAATTTGGTACCAATAACTAACAATGATTGATTTGGAGTCGAGCCGCGTTGAATCTCATAACGATAAGTAACACTCTCTTAATATCTATACATTCATGAATATTCGAAAAGTATTGAACACTTTGCACTCGATCCAACAGCAATACTCGTTTTATAATACTAAGTAACATGGGTTTATTTTATTTTCTTTATTTAATGAATTATAATATATAATAATACTATAAATAAAACCTACCTTTTTTTATATACAAAAATAAAACCTACTTTTGAAACTTTATTTTTTAGTATAAGAAGGCTGAAGGCACTTCTTTCCACAAAACCAACTTACTTTTCAGTGTTGCACTATTTTACTTGTTGTGAGAGAGAGACAGAGAGAACAAGGAAGGAAGGAAGAATAGAGAGAGAGAGAGAGTTGGGTGCAATGTCTGAAGCTTATTATTGTGTGAAGGAAAACAAGGGTTGCGTTGGGTGGGTGCAGAAATACTTCAAAGACTGTCTTTGTAATCTAAAAGATGATTTCTCTTTCGGTTTTGGGTTAATTAGCCTCGTCTGCTGGGGAGTTGCAGAAATCCCTCAAATCATCACCAACTTCAAAACCAAGTCCAGCCATGGCGTTTCCCTTCTTTTTCTCCTTACTTGGGTTGCTGGGTTCGTTTTCTTCCCTCTTCAAAACCCTCATTTTTTTCCCTAGATCGTTTTCATTTTTTAATGATACAGTATTCTCCTTCTTCGTTTCTTGTTCTTACAGTGACATTTTCAATCTTGTCGGATGCCTTCTGGAACCAGCAACGGTGAGCTTTTTTTTTTCCACTTTTCCGTTTTCTGTTTTTTCTAAGGCTTTGGTGAATTGAATCACGACAGCCACAGAAAACAGTGGCTTTGGTGGTCCAAAAACCAGAAGCCAAAGATGAAATTTTGGTTGGCTCTGGTTCAAAAAAAACCACCCTTTGTTTTGTTTTTCTTATCAACAAATTGTTTCCAGAAACATACATGCATATATATATATTCATTAATCTTACTGATTTTTTTTTTTAATTTTTGGAATTTTTGTGGATGCAGTTGCCGACTCAGTTCTACACAGCTCTGGTATTCTGCAACTCACGCCTTCTGATCTCTTTCTGTCTAGGTTTTTTTTTTGTCTTGAAAATTACTACTCTACACGTTTCATTTCACTAATGATCCTTTTTCCTCTACTAATTTATAATTGCAATTAATTTTGGACTGACTTTCCTTACCAAAAAAAAAAAAAGATATTTCGTAGGCCCAACTCAACTGCATGGGTTGCATTGGGACTTTCAAATAATCATAGCCCAATTCGGCAATTCCACATTAAGGAAAACCAAAAACAAAAACAGAAAAAGATGAACCCATTTAATCTCTTCATAAGGATAAGTTTAAAGAACCGACTTGCCAAATTGGCTAATTTTGTGAACCCAAACCCATCTCATTTTTTAATCTTAATTAATTATGATTATTATTGGTGACTGGTTTTTTTAATTTTTTTGGTTGGTGTCAGCTGTATACAGTGAGTACTGTGGTTTTAGTACTGCAAAGTGTATACTACGATTATATTTACAGGTGGTGGAAATGTAGACGAATCAAATCTGACAACATGGTATTTAACACAAACATTCTTGTCTTTTCACTTAATTAATTTTATTTCAGACAAAAAATGGAGTTTTTGGAAGAAATTACAAGGTAACAAATTAATACTTGTTTTATTTTAATGATAATGGTATAGGTTAATGATGAAGATGATGAGAAAAAACCTTTGAAGCCAGACAAACCTGATGCAGCCATTCCTATACCTAAGGCCTCACCAGGAAGAGCCACTCCTCGAAGGGAATTTTACTACACGTAATTACTTCAACTGATCATGTTATTATTCAAGAGAGTTATAAATTTCACTAATTAATTACACATTACAATATTTATATGATTTCAGGTCAGCAAGATCAATGGCTGGCAGTGGAACTCCACCTTTTCGAGCATATTTTAGAGCAGCTAGAAGTGGACCGTCGGCCATGGAAATGAACAGTGATTCTTCATCAGAAGATGAAGCTGCAGCTCTTGTTTCATCCAAAAAGTCTCGTACCGGAACTCTACCCAGACCAATCCCACGATCCGTGAGTCTTCAACTTTAAAATGGATTTGATTTTGTACCAAAAAGTTAATGTTATTTGTAATGGATTTGATTTTGTACCAAAAAGTTCAATTTTTGTTTCAGGCTGCAAGTTATGGTACATTTCTAGCTGCCTCAGTCAACTTGCCCTTGGGAAGTAAGGCTTGGACTACTACTAGCAGAAGATTACTACAGGTAAAATTAGTGATTAATTAATCTAACACAAATTTGACTGAAAATGGACTCTGCAGATTTACTAAATCATTACTATAATCTCTGTGGTTCAGGAACATAGTATGGAGCACAGCGCCTTAGGGCAATGGCTAGGATGGCTAATGGCTGCCATATACATGGGAGGTCGAATTCCTCAGATTTGGTTAAATGTAAGCATTGAACTAAATTAACACTACTATTTATGAAATCTGCATATAATTATTTTCTGGTTTGCTTATCAAAATCATTGGTTTTTTCCTTATCAGATCAAACGAGGAAGTGTGGAGGTATTATACTTCTCTTTAACTGTCAATTGCTTTTAGAATTCAGAATTTGTTGTTTGATTATTCACAAAGATGTCTGGAAATCATCTAGGGACTGAATCCTCTCATGTTCATCTTTGCACTGATAGCTAATGCTACTTATGTTGCAAGGTTAGCTCTGCTTTCGACTTGTTCGGATCCATTTGCTATGATTTTACCTTTTGCATTAAGCAATTGGACTTATCTTTGAATGTTTTTGTACACAGCATTCTAGTGAGAACTACTGAATGGGACAGCATTAAGGCTAATCTGCCATGGTTGCTAGATGCTGCAGTTTGCGTGGCACTCGATTTATTTGTATCCTTTGCCCTAATTTCTCTGCTTAAACCTAATCAAATTCTTCAATCATCCCATAGTTATTGCCAAATTGGTTTAAACTTAACATTCTTTACAACAGATCATATTGCAGTATGTGTACTACAAATATTTCAGACAGACAGTTAACAGTGATGGAGAAGATTATGGAGACTACAAGGAAGCAAGTAAAGAAGTTGCGCCATGATCATTTCACTTTCATCTACTACTAATCTAAAGGGAACTCTTCAAGTCTTGAAAAAGAGTAAAACTTCCCCTAGCTGCTTGCCTACTTTCCTTTGCTAATATACACTAGCTAGTAGTATATAAGCTGAGCATGTTTATGTTCCAAGGAACTGTTTCAATATGCAAGATCACATTTCTTATTCTTCTGTTTTTTGGGTGTTTTTGATTAGTCAAATTAACAAACTTATTTTTACTAATACCAATACGATTCTAGGCCAGCCCTTGCAAAGACTCAAGACTACTTTTTAATTAGACTCTGTATATATATATAGTTGAAGCTAAAGCTAATCCATTAAGGATTGCTGGTTTCTTGATCCATAAGCAATTTTGAAGTTTTTTAAAGGTGACCCTCTTTTATCATCTTCATTTGCATATCAGCTATATAGGATTTGAAGAAATGTTACAAATCTAATCACAATCTCTCTTTTTCTCTCTCTCTCTCTCTTTCTCTGTTTTGCAATTATTTTTCCCACTTAGCTAACATGAAAAAGAAGATTTGGGCCACAAATGGGCCTTATATTAGTTAGGCTTTACTGGGTCAGTTTGCCCAGCCCCTATGAGTTGCTTTGTTTTTTGGGCCATCAAGCTGGGCCGATTTGTTGTTAGTCAATTCTTTGACCTCCTAAAAAAAAAACCCATCAAATTCTTTAGACCAATTTTGTAAGAATTTTTATAGGATTTGAAGAGAAAAAAATAAGATCAATACAGCTAAAGCATCAAACATCAATCAATTCTCAAAGGAGTATTAAAATCTATAGTATAAAAAGGAAATTAGGAGCTTATATAAAAATGCCACAAGAAATTTTTTATGATTTTCTAAGCAAAGACTTCGGAGTTGTGTGAAATCCATCACGGGAACCCACCAAACTTATCACATGTGTTATGATCTTCAAGATGAAGTGACCAATTGATTAACATTAATCTCCCAAATAAAATTAGAATTAGAACCAATTATATAGAATTTATAATCCTTTTAATTTAAATCATTTACTACTTTGGAAATTAATCATTAATGGGGATTTTGTTCATCATCATACTTTAATGAGTTGTCATGCTCCTGCTTTGCTCCCTCATTCCCTTGATTCCCTCTTTTCTTCTCACATGGTGGCACCTGCCATTCAGACAGGAGTTTAATTTTATAAATACCCAAATATACAAACAATTAATTTTCTTAATTTACTTCGATCTCATTGACCTTACTGAAATTAGAGAAATGTTACTACATTACAGCTTAGAAAAGATCCCAATAACCCCTTTTGTTTCTGGAATTGATAAGTTAGTATATATATTAAGATTTAATTGTTCATATTTCCAATGTTAGATCTTTGATAAGTTGACTGTGAAGTCTTTAAGTAAGAGTTTTATAAATCCCAAAGAGTTGACCTATTGAAACCCATTGCCAAAATGCTTCCCATATGCATAGAGTTGAGTGGGATTATTGATCCGCAGGAAAAGTAATTAGATTTGTCAGAAACTTAATTCTTCCCATGTAACCTTAGATTTCTCCTATCTTAGATTGAAACACATCAAAATTTTATATATTTGGTCGGCATCTAAAGGCTTAATATGAGTTTATTGAGTTACATCCAAGGAATCAAAGTGTATGAGCTGAAGTTAATATAAGACGATTTTAGGGGGCGTTTGGTTAGAATCACCCTCAGATCACTAGTGATCTAAGATCATCAGTGATGCAAAATCACCGGTGATCAAAGATTACATGAGTTTATGGTGGTAATCCAGATCACCCTTAGAGGGGTGATCAGGGGGTAATCCGGTATAGGATAATGAGACAAGGAGTTTGAGGAGTAAAAGACTCTGTTTCATTGATGTTTGTATTGAGTATATATAGACAAAGTGTTTACAAGGAGATTACAATCAAATTACAAATCATAACAATAATTCCAAATTCAAAAGTGATTTGAATTGGTCAAGAGAGAGGGATAAAACGTTATCCCTCTATACGCCCCCTCAAGATAGAGTCTCCAGGCAAGACTCCTATCTTGGAAATTAGGTGAAGAAACTTGGACTTTGGAAGAGGTTTGGTGAGTAAGTCAGCCAATTGATCATGAGTAGGAACATGGCGAACTGTAAGCTGCCCAGTATTGACTTTATCTCGAACAAAATGGAAGTCAATTGATATATGTTTCATCTTGGAATGCAACGCAGGATTCATAGAGACATATGTTGCTCCAACATTGTCACATAAGATGAGAGGAACCTGTTTTGTTGAGACATGTAATTCGAGCAAGATGTTTTGCAGCCAACTCAATTCTGCTGCAGCATTGGCGATGGCTCTATATTCGGCTTCGGTTGAAGATCTAGCGACTGATTTTTGCTTTGAACATTTCCAGGATACAACATTGCCAGCAAAGTAAATGAGGTAGGAGGAAACTGACTTTCGGTCCCCTTTGTCACCGGCCCAGTCAGCATCTGTATATGCAAGTATAGAAGGGGAGGTATGTGGAGTAGACTTTAGAAACAAACCATGAGAAGCAGTACCTTTTAAATATCTCAATATCCGTTTCACAGCTTGCCAATGATTTGAAGTTGGCTTGTGCATAAACTGGGCTAACTTGTTGACTGCGAATGATATATCAGGCCTTGTCATAGCCAGATATTGTAAGGCACCAATTACGCTTCTATACTCTGTTGGATCAGACAGTGATTCACTATCATCAATGGTGAGAGAAGTAGTTGAAGCCATTGGAGTAGTTACTGCCTTAGAATCAAGCATGTTGGTTCTCTGAAGTAAATCCACAATATACTTTCGTTGACAAAGAAAGAGGCCATCTTTAGCAAAAACTGTTTCAATGCCAAGGAAATAGTGTAGAGGCAATAATTCCTTCAACGAGAATCGAGCAGATAGGGCATTAACAAACTTATGGACAAACTGTAAATCACTTCCTGTTAAAATAATATCGTCCACATAGACTAAAAAGTAGACTGTAACGCCATCCTTATGATAGAGAAAAAGAGATGGATCTGATTTAGACTGCAAGAAACCATAATCAATCAAAAAGGAGCTTAAAGCAGTGTACCAGGCTCGTGGAGCTTGTTTCAATCCATAGAGAGCCTTCTTCAATTTGCAGACATGAGTAGGATTAGAGGAATCCACAAATCCTGGAGGTTGCTTCATAAAAACATCTTCATCAATAGTACCATGCAAAAATGCGTTATTCACATCCAATTGAAAAAGTTTCCAACTTTGCTGCAGAGCAATTGTTAAGACAAGTTTAATGGTGGTGGGTTTTACCACTGGACTAAAGGTTTCGGTATAGTCCACGCCAGGTCTTTGATTGAACCCTTTGGCCACCAATCGAGCCTTGTAACGGGAGACACTACCATCCGGGTTTCTTTTGATGCGAAACACCCATTTGCACCCCAATTAAATTCTGTGAATCCGATTTGGGAACCAATTGCCAAGTACCATTTCGAAGAAGAGCATTAATTTCCTCAGACATAGCAGCACTCCACTTTACATCTTTTAGGGCTTGAGACACACAAGTAGGTTCAATAGATGAGGAACATGGATATTTAGTGGCAATAAGGATTGTCTTAGGCTTGTAGATATTGTTTTTGGCCCTTGTTTGCATAGAGTGTGTGTTCCCAGTAGGTCTAAGCACTGAAGCTTGGCCTTGCGATGCATCTTTAACTGGCAAGGATTGTGAAGGCATAGAAGAAGAGGGTAATTGAGCTTGTATAGGAGCAGCCAGTGGGGCTGCTGTAGAAGAAGGGAGTGGGAGAATTACCTCGGATGGCATTGAGGTCGACGGAGCCTCAGAGACAGGAGCAGTAGTTGATGAAGGCTGCTGCAGTGATGATGACTCCAATGAGGAAGTAGGCGACGGTAATTTCTGAAGATGAATAAGATGAGGATAAGAAGAAATAGAATTTGAGTTGTCATTGGCTATTGTACCTGCAGAAGAAGTGATTGAGTCATATGGAAACTCATGTTCGTTAAAAACAACATGCCTTGAAGTATAAACTTTATTTGAAATGGGCTCAAGACATTTGTAAGCACTCTGATGGTCACTATAGCCTATGAAGATACAAGGCTTGGATCTGGGTTCAAGCTTATGTTTAGTATAGGGCCAAAGCCAAGGAAAGCACAAGCTGTCAAATGTTCTTAGCTTTGAGTAATTGGGGTCTTTATGAAAAAGAATTTGAAATGGAGATTTTCCATCAAGTATTGGAGTCGGCATGCGATTGATGAGGTAAGTAGCAGTTTTAAAAGCAAAACTCCAAAGAGTAAAAGGCAATTTGGCTTGAGAGGGCAAGGCTAAGCCCGTTTCAACGACATGGCGATGTCGTCTTTCAGACATGCCATTGTGCTCAAGCGTATGTGGAGGGGTTTGAAGATGAGAAATGCCATGTGTTGCAAAAAATTGTTTTAATTTCTCATACTCTCCTCCTCCATCAGAGTAAATCGATAAAATAGAAGTCTGAAAGAATTTCTCAACAAGTGCTTTGAATTTTGGGAATAAGATGAAAAGATCAGATTTTCGCTTGATGGGATAAAACCATACATATTTTGAAAAATGATCAACGAAAATTACATAATAATTGTAGCCATCAACAGACATTGCAGGTGCTGCGCCCCAAACATCAGAGTATATGAGTTCAAGCGGCCTAGAGCTAGTTAAAGTTGAGTTTGCAAAGGGTTGCTTATGACTCTTGCTACACTGACAGGCATTACATAATGAAATTTCTGCGTTAGAAGAGGATAAAGAAAATTTATTCAGAATAGATTGCAATATGGAATGGGAAGGATGTCCTAGTAGATTGTGCCAATCAGCAAGAGAGGCACGAACTGAAGAAAAGGCAAATGGTGACTTCAAAAGGGTGGAGGCTGGAAGCTGGTAGACATCATCAATGAGCAATCCCCTCGTCAACGCCTGCTTTGTCTGTACATCCTTAACAAGAAAGAAATTATCATGAAATTCGACAAAGACATTATTTGCTTTGCAGAATTTTGAAACGGAAATTAAATCTCGTTTCATAGTTGGGACACAGAGAACATCTCTTAGCTTATATGACTTGTCATGACAGTGTAAATCAATATTCCCAGAATGAGTAATAGAAAGACCTGAGCCATTACCAACAATCACTTCATCAGTGCCTTCATAATCCGAAACAATTGACAGATTTTTTAGATTGGAGGTGATGTGATGAGAGGCGCCTGTGTCCATACACCATGACTTGTCACCAGAAGCTGCGCTAGCATAGTTAGCGGTTGGTGAGGAGATGGGCGAGGCAGTGAAGAACCGTTTCCCTTGGCGACAAGTTTTGGCAAGGTGACCTACTTTGTCACATATTTGACACACCGGTCGAGAGTTGCTGCGCTGATCATTATACCCTCTGCCATTATGAAAGGAACGCCCCCTGGAGTGATAGTTTCTGGAGAAGTGATTAGTGGCAGATTTCCTGGTATAATGAGCAGTTGGTATACTTACATCATTTAAGGAAGCTTCATGTTTCAATTGAAGTTCAAAGGCAGCAACTTTGTCATGGAGTTCTTCAAAAGAAATGGGATTCTCTCGAGCACGGATGGCAGTAGTTAATTCACGATACTCGGAGCCAAGTCCTCGGAGAATGTGGAGGACCAAATCATCATCATCAACCGGCGATCCAGCAAGCCTACATTCATCAGCAATATGTTTCATTGTGTGAAGATATCCACTTACAGGCTTGTTGTCACGTCGAGTGGAAGAAAGCTTGTCTTTGAGATCCATAATACGAGATCTAGTCTTGTTTGCATACATCTTGATCAGTTTTTCCCAAGCCTCCATGGAGGTGGTTGAGGCAGCAATAAATGGCAGAATATTTTCAGAAGTAGTTGCGAAAATCGCAAGTAGGATGAGCTTGTCTTGGCGCATCCAAAAGAAATACGCCGGATTAGGGACCTTTTGTCCCTCTTTCTCAATTTCAGAAGCCGGAGTCGGTAATGAACCATCGACATATCCGACAAGATCATAGCCAAATAAAAGTGCATCAAATTGTGCACGCCACGAAGAGAAATTAGTGGCAGTGAGTTTAACTGGCAACTGAGTGGTTGCATTCACAGCGATAGGCTGAGCGGAAGAAGTGGTGGAAACAGCCATGGTTAATTTGGATCAAGGGTTGTTTAAAACAAGAGGAATCTGATACCATATAGGATAATGAGACAAGGAGTTTGAGGAGTAAAAGACTCTGTTTCATTGATGTTTGTATTGAGTATATATAGACAAAGTGTTTACAAGGAGATTACAATCAAATTACAAATCATAACAATAATTTCAAATTCAAAAGTGATTTGAATTGGTCAAGAGAGAGGGATAAAACGTTATCCCTCTATATCCGGATTACCACATCAAACCAAAAAGTATAACCAAACGGGGTGATCTAAGATCACTTGCCGAGATCACCACAGGTGATCACTCCCAACCAAACGCCTTCTTAGACTTTTATTTTTATTACGAAAAGGTAAATTGAACTTTAATTTATATAAACGAAAGTACAAACTCGATACTGATATTAATTACAATAATTTAGGCTCGGGTTTATGTTTGTTGTGAAGCTTTGTTAATTAGTAGTTTGATACCAGATAATGGAGTAGGAAACTCTTGATAACAAACAAAATTAGGAAGAGAAAAATTAAATGGGAATCAGACAGGAGCCAAACCTACAGCCACTTGAAAAGCAAAACCCTCTATTTTAATCCTTTTATTCAAAGTCTAAATTAAGTATCAACATGAAAAGAAGATAAACGCGTTTGGTCGGATTTCTAATTAAGAGTATATTTATCTCCTTAAGCAATATATCAATCTTTGTTTCCCCTGTTTCTGACGATCATGGCTACATCAATTATTATCATGGTAATAAACAAGAAAATACGATTGAAATTCCCCCTTTTTGTTCAATTAAGAGAATCCATGACCCTCTAACAAAATAAAATATTTCGCAAAATCATGAAAATTAGTACTAAAATTAATAATTTGATCTCATTTAGGGACTATGAACACTATTAATTTCTAGAAATTACACAGTTCACTTTACGTTTTCCATTGTTTTTAGTCACATCAATAAAAAGCTTCTACTTACTATACTTAGGCATGTTTTGGGACCCAGGGTCTCGTCGGTGATTTGAGTTTTAGAACATAGATTTTTATTTTTTACTAATAACTAATAAGCTTTTGAGAAAATGAAATTGCTAGCCAAAATCCACCGCTGCAAAAAGACCAGAAAATGGAGAGAAATTCTACGCCACTTGAGTTTATTTATTGGAAACGAGTTTACTCATGCTGCCTAATTTTTATTTTTTATTTTGGTGAAACTCATGCTGCCTAATTAAGATTGATGGCTTCTGACCTGTAAGTTTTAGTCAAATAAAACTTCAAAATTGTTAACCCATTTTATTATTTTTTTCCTTTTAGTTAGCTAAGCAAGTCAATATATATGAGTACGTTCTTTTGGTACAATATCACCGAGTGGACTATATATTTAGTCTACATATATATCTTAATCTTACTACAATAATAATAATTTTATTTGAAAAAATCAAAATTTTCAAACCAATTGAGAAAAATGACAAGAATAACAATAGAAGAGAATAATTTGTACATTCTTGACTTTATATGGGTGGACTCTCTATAGAATCTTGGATCAGATTACGAAAAATGAGTTTAGACTTTAGGTTAGAGAGATTATTATTTAGTAAAAATAAGCCCAAAAAATGCTATATTTTTTTTGTACATACAGTGATACAGATCGATATACGGTGGTTAGTTAGTGAAAAGATTTGCCCAACTTGTTTAATAAATTCCCACTGGCCATTCTCATATTGAGACAGAGTTATATATAGTGATATTCTTATACTATATGCAGAAAAAGATTCTCAAATTTGCTTAACCAAACATAAACAAAATTAGAACAAAATATTATACAAAGTAATTAATATACATGAAAACTAGTGTACCTAATTATATAAGTAGTATTTTCTTCAAAAAAAAATTTTTATATAAGTGGTATTTAGCAAACATTAGCTGTCAAAAGATCCTAATTATTCCTATATATATTAATTTCATGTAATTGGAAGTCTATAATTAGCCAACAAATAAAAGAAAACTCTTCCACTAATACTAATATTAATGCTTCAATTCTAAATTCTAACAACATTTTGGTAACACAATATTTAAAACCCAGGCCATGTGATTAAGGGAAAATTCAAAATAAAGAGAAAAATAAAGGCTTGGGAACTGGGACCCCATGCATCTAGCATATATATACTCCATAGATTTTGTTCACAATTATATGAGCTTAATTAGCGGTGTTAATTATTATTATAGAGATAATTAAAAGAATGACCTCGGCAAGGAATATGCCTTATGTTATGTAATGCTGATATTGAACCCCTTTGAATTCGCTAATCATCATGAAAAAACGGCAATAAATAATGTTTAGACTAAGGGGCTGTTTGATAAACCATTGAAAATTTTCAAACCATTGAAAATGAAAATTTTCAATGCTTTAATTTTTTCAATGCCTTTGATAATTAAGGTTAGAAAATCATTTAATTTAAAATTTTCAATGAAAAAGCATTGGAAATAAAAAGTAGGTCTAAGGTTACTTTTTCTATTCAACAATATTATTTATGGAAAGATTCAAACATTAATGTTATGTTCTTTCCTTTTATCAATAATTCTTTCATTTTTTTAATTGTTACCAATGTATTTTTGAAATATTTTCATACAAAAATATCAACAAAAATATTTTTCTTACATTTCAAATTAAGTAACTTATCAAACAGTTTTTTCACCACAAATTCAGTATTAAATTCAGTAGCCATAAAGATTCAGTACTTAAATTTTCAGTACTTAATTTAACAAACAGAGCCTAAATGTAAAATAAATAAAAAAAGTTACATAAAGTAATAAAAGGCAGTCCTTGAACATAAAATAGCCCATATCAATCATAATCATTATGGTCAAAGTATATCAAAGTTAAATGTTTGGCTTTGGCAAGACAGTAATTTAGATTAAGATACCAAAAGAAAAGGTGAGAAAGCAAAATTCAAAATA
The DNA here is from genome assembly GCA_001974825.2 of Corchorus olitorius. NCBI lineage: Eukaryota > Viridiplantae > Streptophyta > Magnoliopsida > Malvales > Malvaceae > Corchorus > Corchorus olitorius. The sequence goes on along the minus strand of AWUE01017863.1, from coordinate 13,186 downwards.
ATAAAAAAAGCTAAAGTTAAAAGAGTAAATTAATTTGTAGCTATATTTATGATTAACTGTCACAAAAACTACCCATAAATTCAACTATAAAAAGAAACCATGAGAATTTATATATAGAAAGCACGAAGTAGTAAACTGCAATAAAATTGGAAATCAATTACACCACGTGTATGAATGTACTTTCAAACTGTCTTAAATTTTACCATGAGACCAGACACATTGCACCAGAATCATAGACATTTCAAATTTTCCCAATCAATGCCCTGGATTTTTGCAGATTCTTTCAAGATGCAGTAATAATTAAGCAACTAATTAAGAGACAAAAAAAAATGGAGAATTAAGATGAACATGAAGAAATTTTGATCTTTGTCTTTCTCTTCATTATAGAAGCCGCAAACTGTAATATATATGTACTGTTCTCCGATACATAGATCAAAATCAAAATAAGTACAAAAAAAAAATTACTATAACATATATTGTTAATGTTCTTCTGTATACTCTCAGTCTCTATGAACAGCTGATTCTCAGATTCCCCCATTTCACTCAGATCTCCATTTTCCTAAAACTTCTATGGCATCATCGAACCTAAAAATCTCAGCCCAGAATAGGGAAAAAAAGAACAAGACTTATTGTTCAACATGTGATACTACTATATACCAAAAATTTAAGACTCCAAAGCAAAGGGTGTTTGAAGAAGATCATAGGGAGCCCATAAAGCATCCAAAGGGCAAGGCCTGTTAGAATCAAGTCTTACCCATGGCTTCCCTTTTCCACTCCAATGCAATAAGCTAACCGGACCGGGATGAAGATTTCTACATAATCCTCTATAATTATCTCCTCCTAATCCATGTTGATTCCATCGATGATCAACCGGCGCTATGTTACCTGCAAAAACCAGCAAAAATGGCGGCAGAGACCCTAACTCGTAAATCCTCATTCGTTTCTGAAGTTCCATCCATTCGATTATTTTTGTAGTGTAATCTCCTTCCCGCCATCTTTGCAAGTCGATCACCATTACTCCGGTGTTGAAATAGCAAGCGTTGCGTCCGGCGAACGTTAACGAGAGTGTAGGGTTGGACCAGAACGTTGGGGTGAAGTAGGAAGTGAAGTTGGCGTTGCAGTACTCTGGCGCCGCTAAAACAGAGTGTTCCCCGAGTGGCGTCGCGGCGAGTTTGGCAATGTCGTCGACGAGGACTAAGTCGGAGTCTAAGTAAACGACGCGGCGGAGACACGGAGGGAGGATGTTGGCGAGGTAGTTGCGGGCGTAGTTCAGAGGGCTGTCGAGGGCGGAGCGGATGGAGGTGGAAATAAGGCCCGAGACGGCGGAGGAATCGTAGGAGTAGATTTGGAACTTGAGGGAAGGGAAGGAGTGGGAGATTGTGTGGCGGAGGTGGTGGTGGTTGGCGGTGGCGGAGGCGACGAAGTGGAAGATTATGTTTTGAGGGCAGGAAGAGTGTTGAAGCACCGAAAGAATGGCGGCCATTGAACCACGCAAGTAGGCGGCGTCGAGGGTCATTGCGACATGAACACCTTCATCTGAACATATTTCATTGGCGCCATTATTAGTGTCAAGGGAAGGGCAAGAAGGAGAGTTATAAAACTGTGGGGCTTCTTTGAATCTTTGGTAAGTGGAAGAAGCGGTGGCGGCATTGGTGGCGGAGATGAGGAGGAGGAAGAGGAGGAGAGGGTGGTGTCGATGGAGGTGGTGCGGTGGGAATATTGATACAAGTTTGGGCATTTTCTTGGTGGGAAAGGAAAAAAAAAGAAGGATGTTAGAAATTTAGAAAGAGTTAGAATGAGGTTTTTAAAGGTTATAGATATGGAGGAAAAGGGTACACACAATCAATGATTTTTCTACTTGTTTGTCACTTTGAACCCACGTTGGCTGAAAAAAATTAAAAAAGGGTTGCTGCTAGGAAGATGCCAAGGCAAAAGGTTTTTGAACTGAATTGAATTGAAACCAATTAATTTAAGTCTTTGCCTTCACATTTCTTTGTCTTCCATTTTTTACTCTTTCGAAATCTCCTCCCTCGTTTCTTTACACTTAATTGATGATTTTTTGCTAATTAAGTGCGGTAACTTTGAGAAATTGCATGACCTTATTGGATTAGACACCGCTTTATTTTATGAGTAATTATTTGATATATCGGTGGTGTAAATTTTGTACTCCACAAGCGTGTTGTGGAGTTGACACATGTCTATTTTTCTAAGTAATTAAGTTTTAAATATTTCAATCTAGTCCTTAGAGGATACATGTCACCCTCTAGGATCCACTTGTGCAGTCTGTTAAACTCCACTGACAGGTATTGTATAATTTACCTTATTTTATTGTTGTATTAATTTTACTATTTGATTTTGCTATGTCAATTATGAGAAAGGGAAAAACCAACGAAAAAGGAAAGATTATTTAATATTTTAACCTTGGATTTTCCTCCAAAAAATTGAATGGGAAGATCTTAAAATGACATATCAACGATTTGGTTGAGCCATCCATGTCTAGGAAAGCTCTTTGCCTTCAATTGAAGGATTTGCATTTTTTCAGTCCAACAATAAAAGCATTGCCAAATTATCAAATATTTATCAGTTTTTGTTTTGATTGCTTTCCCCCACCATTTATTTCCTTCCAATTACCCTCTTCTGTAACATTGACTTGATATAATTCGATTAATCAACCCAAACTTCTTTGAAATTACCAATTTTATAAACCAAAAAGTGGGAAAAAAATATATCCCTAATTAAGCAAGTATATCTTCTTCTTTTTTTTTCCTAGTTTGATCCTGATATTCCGTGGAACATTTAATGCAGAGGCCTACCAGTGTCAATTCGTGTCTCAAAGTTAAAGGGCACACACAAGCAATTTAATTTACCCAAAATATTTTAAGTGAAAATTGAAAAATATTTTATGTGAAAAAAGAAAAAGAAAAATATTTAAGTCCACATCATCATCACCTTATTTGTACGGGCATATAGTTAATTGGGCGGGTGAGAGAAACAAAAGAATTAGCTGCCACGTAGCTGAAAGGGACGGGCCCATAAAGTGCCACCTAAGCAATAAAGAGTTATGGAAGTGAGAAAAAGTTTTGTATTGTTTTTGATAAAATATTAGTAGTATATAACTATATATAAATTAGATAGGGACTTGGAAACTAGAAATTGGTGGAAAGTATGCTTCCCTAACTACACATATTATTTGGCCCTTTCATCTTTGATCATCTCTCGTTGTCTAACTTGTGATTGTCTCACAAAATGTGACCTCACATTGCTTTGAAATCTTTTGTATAGCTTCCTTCTTTCTGAATTGTGATCAAAAGAATTGGAATTTAGCCATAATCTTGGATCCACATCCTTTCACAAATTCAATAATTTCTTTGTTTTGTTCTTAATATGACAAAGATCATAGCTTCTCGTGTCCATAACGATTGATCCAATATCCTCTTTATTTCTACTAAAGCCATATATAAAGTAAAAAATGATTTCACACCAACAATTGATCATCTATTTCATGAGATTCAGTAGTTATTTCTCTTAAATAAGATATCGTTGGGAGAGTTTCATTAATTCAATCGTACATCATCTGATTTGAATAGAACTAATCACATACCATTAAAACGGATATTAATACTACAAGGACCCTATTATATCATAGATGTACTCCTTAATTAATTAACCTTGATCATGACATGCATGTTTACATGTGTCACTATTCGATATGAGGGTAAAGTAGTCATTTCACATGTTTGTTCGACAATAGTGTTTAGGAGGTACTATTAGGTATATACAAATGAGGTGAATGAATAGCACTCCCTTTTCTAATTAACCAAAAAATATATATACATAATAAAAGGGAAGAAACATGGAGAAATAATCCTAGCTAGCTAGTCATGATCAACTTATATAAGCATATGCAGATAATTGAATAGCACGAAGCATGTGCCCTTCACATGCTCCTGCATGAAAATTAAGTGATTTGGCCTTATTATATAACAGAAGTGATGGGAAATTGCTTGAATTCCCTCCTTCCATTATAATTATTGATAGAGTTTTATTGAAGCAAAAAATGATGAATCAAAAATTTGAAACCAAATGAGGCACATTGCATGTGCTATCACACATGACAAAACTCCCCCCCTTAATTTTAGACCATACACCTTCCAATAATAAGGGTAATCAGCTGACCCCATCTGCTGCTACAAAACCCCCCTGCATTGCAAACTTTTTCGAAAATCTTGTGCTGTTGGCGCGTTTTAGTTACTAATTAATACTATATATATAATTAAAGCTTCCTAATCTCTTGTTAATTTGTTTCTTGTTCCTTTAGTTGTTTTCCTTTTTCACACAAAATTTTGGTGTAACAGCGCGCCCCACACGGTTACGCCCTATATTTTATTTTTATCACCGACAGCAAAAGAAGGGTGAAGATTGAAGAGAGAGTAAAAAGAAAGTCAGCTTCAAAAGCGGCAATCCCAAAACTCTAAGCTTTGTTTAGTTAATTTGTCTGTTGTAATTTGCTGCTTAATGTTGACCTTAATTATTACGAATTTATATTTATATATATATATACAATACTCCATATCTACGCGTTATTCAGATTCTAAGTTGTATTTTCTGTTATAAACTTATAATAATACTTTTATATCTTTTGCCAACCTTTTTGCAATGTTTATATACTTAAAATAACCATAACTTTGAAAAAAGTGCTAATGTGCCTTCTATATTATAAAATATAAAACAAAGTTCAAGAATAAATATACTATTATACTTTAATTTTCAACTTTATTTGGACTTTTCTATTGAAACTATACATGATCAGGAAAAGTTTTTTATACATATCTTAGTAATTGAACTTGAAATTATGTAGTAACTATTTCTGTGAATCTCAAAGTATGTATACTTTTCAAAGGTCTGGAACTTCAACAAATATGCATGGGTTAAACTTCATTTACCCAAAATATACTCAAATATTGATTTGAAGGGTCGATGGAGTTTCCATATATATCTCTTACTTTGAAATGACAAGCTGGCTAATAAGAAAAGTCGAATGCAGTGAGTTTCATTCAAAAACTTGTAGCAGACACAGACTTAAATGCTTAATTGGTTGAAGACTTGAAAGTCATAGTAGAATAGTAGAGTCGACGAAATATACATGCATGTCTATCAAGACTATAAGAAAATATACCGTACAAAACCCATACCCAAAAATCACAAGTCAAAGAAGGGACTCCCTTTGAAATTACCCAACTTCATTTCTTCTAGCATACCCCAAAGGCATTTATTTCAGAAAATCAGAATTTTTACATTGATTTCGACACGGTTTGGCAGTGTCATCAGTCCAGGAATGATGTTATAGTCTGTCTTGTTTGTCAAATATGGCGACCCAACTCTCAGTTTTTGAACCCTACTATAGTTTATACTACTAATAATGCACTTACACTCTAAATTTTATCATAAAGTCATCAGTCACATTTTTCATCTGCCAAATTAGGCTTTACCCTCTATATATATAAAAAAAACTCAATACGTAATTACTATGGATTTAAACATGATGGCTCTAGCTAGTTTTTTCTCAGTCAGGACAAAGTTTGTCCTTTCATTTTGGTTAATATCATTGATTTCATTTTCATAACTCAGATCGATGGCCGCCCAATTAATTATATATACTTATCAATTCCAGCAAAAACACTGCAATATTACATTTTTCTCCTCAACCTTCATGATGTTGGTTGATGCCAAGCCAAATATTGTCGTGGCCCAACATCGAGGTAGAATGGAGCTCCGAGTGGTTTACAAAAGAGTAAACCGTGAGGAAAGGGATTCAACGGGTGGCCAGAGGGGATTCTATCCGACGGTAAAGTCAGTAGGATCCTCTCTAAATAGTGAGCTAACTAGAGTGCTTTAGGGCTTAGGCATAATAGAGTACAATATCATGTGCATAATGAGAGAATGAGTCATACCTTGCAATTTATATACCTTATAAGAGATTTGGACCTCAATTGACTAGTAGGCCTTGGGCCCAAATCTGATATGCTCGACAATGTTCTATACATTCAGATCGAGATATCTCCCTCATCATCATACTATACTAATTTAGTAATTTTCTAATCACTTTCCATCATGATCTTCATGGTCCTAGCTAGTTAGCTTTTCCAGAAAAGCAAGAGTTTTTAGTATTATGAAGCAATTTTTGTTGCAGGTCGCGCCATTTAACATAACCTTTGACAAAGGGCGACTGGGAAAAAACCTTTTTAAGACAGAATTTATTATAGGTAGGAGGGAAGTTGTTTTCTAGAGTTAAAATGGCTCAACTTCTAAGCATTAATTAGACTAATTAAACTGCTAGCAACTTCTCGGCCACGACAGATAGCAAAATCTCGACAGTGAATGTTAATAGTAATAAATTTTACTAGCAGCTAATCTTTGGACACATTGGAGCTAGTACGTGCTTAGCCTATAATTAATGTTTTCAAGGGACAAACTTTGAATATACTATAACATTTCATTTTCTTTCGTACTATAGAGATGTAATGTAACAACAATAAATGTGTTTCAGGAATCCCCTATTACCCCAAAGTCATGGTTTTGATTGAATATTGGCTCACTTTTTGAGCTATTTTCATGTATTTCGCTACCCTACCATGTGACAAAAGAAACCCCACTGCCCCCTTAACATCAATTCCACAACACTGTGGCTGAAAAGAAACCAGATATTTGGACATCAGTTTCAAAAAAATTGAACACGAGTGCTTTATATATATTGAGAATTTTCAACTACTATTTATAATGATTGAGACCCAATTTTTGTTTTGTTTTTCTTTTTAACAGTTGAAGGCCTATACATATTCAATCTTCTTGGCATTGCCGACAGCGTATAAGTATAATTTGCTTCATACTCGACAAAATTTTTGGGCTGGCGTAGCAAAATGTTCTTTCTCAGGCCCATTTAAAACCATAAAGAAACCGGAATTTGTTATTACGGACAGCCCATTTCCGGCCTATTCATCAGTGTTTGGTTTGATGAACTTTGTATAATATTCCTATCAAGAATAAACAGCGCCCATTGTTCCTTTAAAACCAGAATTAAGTGTCAAACAGAACGGAAATTTGGCTTATCTGAGACAGGACAGCTATTCGAGTCCAATATACATATGATGTCCACACAAGATATCCAATAATTGGATCATAAACAGCTATTCCTGTTGAGTTAATGATTCAAACATGATTGAGAACTAATGAAAATGAAAGACAGCCTCAACATAATGTTTTTATCTGATATAAATCATTATAAACACCAACATCAAAATGACGCTCACCAATATTTACAACTTTTCTGTTTCCAACCCTGTTATTGGACAAGATATTCCACACATTCAGCATCAAACATATAGAAACATTTCATTTTCATTTGTAAAGGGACATGTATCTTGTATGCACTCACTTCATCAACTGCTAGCAGCAATAATGTTAAAGTAACCGGCAACGGAACAGGCAATCAAGACTATAATTCCCTGTGTAAAGAAGACTTCACCAGTTTATTTTGAAAGATAAAACTAAGACAGGTATCAGTTGTTGTTGATGCTAAATGAAACAAAAATGACAAAACTATTCTATGGACATGTTTATGTCAAGCACAAAACATAATTGCACTTGCAGCTAAACCTATTTACAGACCCAAACACTAAGAAACCAGCACCGGCTAATTCACCAATAGATCAGAGCAAGGATCACAAAGACTCCGATCAACCAAAAAAGATTCTTCAAAACATTGTCCGCTTGCTGTCCTCGAGTAGTTGGCTGAGGAAATCCTTGACCATGAGGACCATGAACCGTATTGAACCCATAGGGGAATCCTGAAGTTGTACCATACACAGTAGCATCTGGAAATCCATGAAAGTGAATGTTAAAGAAGGATGGCAATAGGCCACCAAACCCCATAGTGAAGTTACCAATCCTTGCAGTTGCCATGGGAACAAAACCCCCCATCAGTCCAAACCCATGATTGGCAAACTGATTTGTTTCCGGGGGAGGAGGAGGAGCAGTTGCAGGTCTTTGTCCAGCAGGGCGGTTTGGGATTTCCATGCCCGGATATGATTTTGAGCGAGGATCAGTCTGGTTTTTGCCCCTGCCATAAAGAGGAACAAGTTTCTCCTCTTGAATGAGAGCCTTGCAAACCGGGCATTCTTGACAATGCGAGTGATGATGCAACCATCTGTATAGACATGGCCAACAAAAGAGATGACCACAAAGAGTAACAATAGGGTCTTGAGCTAGTTCAAAGCAGATATTGCATTCAAAATCACCAGCTTCATTATTAGCATTATTACTACCCGAGCAAGAAGGACTCGGGGGAGGCATGCTAGTTGATTCCCCAAACCCACTAGCCATTAGTTATTAACCTGACAGAGTAAATCAACAGAACCACAATTAAATCAATAATCAAGAGCAAAAACGAACTAACTCGAAGGAGGAAAATATCCAACAAAACTCAAGCTTACTGAATCAAAATCACCAAATTTCAATCTTAGATCAAAACCCAATTTCCCACTTTCATCAGAAAACCTTATTGGATGCAAAGTAACTATAATCATAAAAGACCTAAATATCGAATCTTTTATAATAGCTCCAACATATATTATACCAAAACGTTATCAATCATAAACCAACCTCGACAATTATTATAAGTCCAATAAAGGAAAACCCTAATCTAAAATCAGAAAAATAAACCAAATTACAAACAATTAAGGAAAAGAGGGAAAGAAAAGATCTCATAAGTTATAATCAAATAAATAACAGATACTTAAGATAAAAATAAAATCGTGGGGGAAAAAACACTAACCTCAGAATTGAAAGAATTAAACGGATCGGAGCTTTTTTGGGGGGAGGATGGAGTCAAGGGAAGAGGGGTATTAATGGGGAAGTTAGGCAATTTTGGGGAAGATTCGAGGGTTTTCCAAATCCTCCTTGTTATTGTAGTCGTCTAAGCCCGATTTGGTTATCAAGTAATTGGAGAATTTTTCTTTTCTTCCTTTTATTTTAACCAAAAAAAAATGCAAAAGAAAATTAGTTATTGGACGCGCCACGTTGTATACTATTTCCACCTACCTTTTTTTCTTTCTTTTTTTTCATTTCCCTTCCTTCCGATTGCGAAGCTTCGGTTGCTTCGGCTGAATTTCTGTTTTTTTCTTTTTTCCTTCATCTTCTATGGACTGGACTCTACCGGGCTTTGAGGTAAACCCAATTATCCAACAAGGCAAAGTTTGGGCCAAAGCTTGAGCCCGGAGGCCGGAGCGCATAGGTTAAGCATCAATTAGCCATACCAAATCCCCACACACACACACACAAAAAAGACCATTAAGGTTATGTTTGGTTTCGTGATATCTTAGATATCATGTAGGAATGTCATTCCCACCTCTTTCCTGGGAATGCTATTTTAGTGGGAAAGTGTCATTTTTTTGTTTTTATCAGAATCGGATTACCATGTTTAGTTAACGTCAGAATTTGACATTCCCAAGGTGTACAAAGTACAACCTTTGCCCTAAGCTTTCATTCAAAAAATTTGGTAAGGTTAAATAGTTAGTAAGACATTAAAATTTGAGGGTATAAGAAGAAAGTCAAGATAAAAATAATAATACTTTTCTGGGAAAGTTAACTTTGCCATCCTTTTAGGTGAGAATGTTATTTCCACCTAAAATTAGATTCCTCCAACCAAACATGGAAAAGTTATTCCCCTTACCCAACTTACTACACTTTCCCACTACATTCCACGAATAAAACACAACGTAATAGATATCAACACTAATTCCTGTTAAATCAAGTATTGGAAATTCTTAAAAAAAGAAAGTATTGGAAAAAAAACCATGTTTAATAGACCTTATGGTCTTTATCTCTAAATTGACTGACCTAGCTTGAACAAAATTGGTCGTATACTATTAAACGAATACAAATATTTAAGATTTAGATTCTTCAATTTTACTCCCTATGTTCCATATTATATGTTCTTTTTGGGTCAAACCAATCAAACATTTGATCTTTAATTACCAAAAATATATATGCAATCAAAATTTAAAAAAATATGTTTTGAAAAGTTTAAGATTTAACTTAATCAAAACATAATTTTTTAAAATTTATTTTTATATAATTTTTTTTAATTAAAAGTCAAAGCCAAGAAATTTTGACCCAAAATGGACAGATAATATGAGACAGAGGGAGTAACATTTTACGCTCTCCACTGGAGAGACATTATTGATCTTGCTTGATAAGGCTTCATGATACTTAAATGGGAAAAAAAAAGAGTTTGAAATTGAAATGGAATTATTGAAAGACTAAGGACTAAAGTGGAAGTAAACTAAAGGTTGGAGACCTTAGGTGGCATATTTAATTACTCTTGTAACATGTTTTCTTCTTCTTGTATTCTTAATGTCTAATTCTGGGTTAGGTGAAAGTAGAAAACTTTGATAAAAACCATGATTGACTGACTTCGTATAATAACTAATCTTAAGTCTCCCACTGAGGCACTGACTTTCTTAATGTTAATGTCATTTCTCTATGTTTAATCAAAACATAATTAATTATCATATGTTTGCATGATTTTTTGCTTATGATTATCTAGTTAATCTCACTTTCTTAAAATATAAAATACTACTACTATAAGCTTTTAGCTAGTACCACAACATACTGTAAGCATTTTACTTTATTTCATGATATTAATCATTTTAAAAAATTAAAGTAAGTTCAATAATTTTGTTCACAATTTTTGTAAAGTTTCTTTTTCTTTTTTCTACAAAATGAGACATAGAACTATAGAAGACAAAATGTAATAATCTGGACACTTAAACTCCAAAAGGATTCCAGCAATTGGAACTTAAAAGAGTTTGAAAGTTATATAGGAAACCCAAATTATTATACTTTTGTCAATATTATTCAAAGTCTTCATCAAATGTTCCTTTCTTAAAACTAGAAACCCCCTTTTGTAAACGCAATTATTATTGTAATGCAATTTTGCTATTACAAAAATTTTTCCTTTTTTTTAAAAAAAATCTCTTTTTCCATCTACTTTTCGTTTAGTCCACAAACAGCTGCTCTTCCGTTGCTGTCAAAGTCATTCTATTCAATATATCAGAATTTTCAGCCCTTTTTAATGAAAACTTTTGGACCCTTGATTTTGACCTATTTTTTCCAACAACTGTTATTAATTGATCATCATATTGATAAAACTTCCAACTTTTTTTTGTTCCAAATGATCAAATAATTCAACGTATAAGTATTCTTGATCACTTCTTCTACATTATGAATAATGATTTTTCCTTTTTTTTTTTGGCAATGAGACTTTTCATAATTAAAAGATCAGTTAATTGTTTTAGAAATTAGTTAGCCTTTGCGTTTCTATTGTTTTCTCTATTATCATGATACTATGATTGTATACTTGTAAGCAGCTTTTGGAGTGATTAATTAATTGCTTAATTGAAGACAATTCATTTTAGTTTTGATATGATTTTACTTTATGTTCTACGGATTAATCAAGGGAGTTATGGAATCACTCATCTTTGTGTCGCTTTTGAAAGTTTTCTGTTGATTAAATTACACATAAACGAGAGCGAAGAGGTGTAGCACGTGCTAGAGACTTATGAAGAAGGTTTGAGACTCCAAATCATCAAGATGGCTCGGGTCGTGAAGCGAGATCAAGATCTAAACGCAAAGGATGATTACTTTTTTCAACCTATTGTAATTTCCAATTACTATTTTGTAATTTCATTTATATAAATGAAAATTACAGTATTTTTCTTTCAAAAAAAATTAATTGCTTAATTAATAAAAAAAAGTAAGGTTTAAGATCAAATTGAGATTTTCCTATGAAGTTGGACCCTTAAGTGAGATTTTACCCCAAGAATACCAACAAATAAATTGTAAAATATTTATTAGCCAAGCACAAGCATTTTTCTCGTGGCTAGAGTGCTAGAGAGATGAATATCCGAAGAGATGCTTTTTAAAGCAAAAAATCCCTTTATATGTGTCTAGCTTTTGTCCATACATGCAATTTCCGCCTTGTAAAACACATGAATAATTACAAAATGATAAATCTATCCAGGGACAGGGACCCCATAGAAATTAGAAAGGGACCCCATTAATTTTCTTTCATTGTTGGAAATTTGAATCTATCTCAAAACAAAGCAATATTTTTGGACAATATCCAACTATCCAGGCATTAATAGCAGTGATCTTTTTCCCAATTTCGTAAAAAGTAGTTGTTCATTTATTCATTACGAAGAAGACAGAATATTTTTATGTTCAATGAATTTCATAAAATCCAACCTATATATGGATTCCAATTATATGATCATCATCAAGACTCATTTATGCTAATTAAATTCTACCCTAAAATTGAAAAGAAACAAATTAGTGAATTGAAATGTGGAAGCTTATAAGAAACAAAAGATAGAATCTTCCAATCTAACGTACATAAATATTAAAGACTAGTATAATTTGCATTTTCGATTTCTCATTTTCCATAATAAAAAAAATAATGTAATAACTCTGATTCTAAACTTCGTGAAAATACATAAAAAGAGTTAACATTTTAAAAGGCTCGAGGATGATCAATATAGTTCTTGGTTGCCCATGCGGGGCTGGAAGGAAGCCGAGTGTAAGTTTCTTCCGAGCATGGTTATGGGTTCAAATCTTAATAAACGGAAGCCGAATGTAAGGTTCTGTTTGTTAAATTAAGTACTGAAAATTTAAGCACTGAATCTTTATGACTACTAAATTTAATACTGAATTTGTGGTGAAAAAACTGTTTGATAAGTTACTTAATGTGATATGTAAGAAAAAATTTTTTGTTGATATTTTACTATGAAAATGTTTAAAAAATACATTGGTAACAATTAAAAAGGAAAGAATTATTAATAAAAGGAAAGAACATAACATTAATTTTTAAATCTTTCCTTAAATAATATTGTTGAATAAAAAAAGCAATCTTAGACATTCTTTTTGTTTCCAATACTTTTTCATTGAAAACTTTAAATTAAGTGGTTTTCTAGCATTGATTATCAAACGCATTGAAAAAAAATTAAAGCATTGAAAATTTTCATTTTCAATGGTTTGAAAATTTTCAATGGTTTATCAAACAGCCCCTAAGTTTCTTCCGAACATGGTATGGATTCGAATCTTAATAAACACAATGTTTTTTCAAATAAAC
>AWUE01017861.1:0-24741 GCA_001974825.2 Corchorus olitorius | reverse complement strand
AACCAAACCAGTGTAGGTAGCCACACATTTCTGATCATCAGGCAGTAAATTGAAAATCTTTGCAGCACAAGTGGGTCTTCTGCCACATCCAAGCCTATAGATCAAGAGTGAACTTAGATAAACTCCAAGAGAATGTCCAGCATGAGTCATCTCCGCAACAATCTCCACTATATCAGTAAATGTATTTGATCTTATTAAACTGCCTATCAAAGCAAGATATGCAGTTCTCTCAAGATTTATACCAGTTTTCACACTGTATCTGAAGGCCAATAAAGCACCATCAAGCCTGCAATGGTTACAGTTTATATCAATGATCATAGAGATCATTTCAGAGTCCAAACCGGATATCCTTATTCATCAACTCAGTGAGTAAGCTGTCTATGGCAAGAAGATTTTTCTTTTTCAGAAGAATCCCGACTAGTTCTGTGTCAAAAGGAGCTTCAGTAGCATACTTGGCAGTCAAAAGGAGCTTCAGTACCATACTTGGCATACTCAACTTCTTTTCCACTGCCAATGCATTCAACAGAGATATGAGGATGAATCTCCCAGAGGAGGGCATTGCTCTCACCAGCAACTTTTAAGGTTTCAAGAGCTGCTAGAAATATGGGGTACCGTAATTTTCTTTCATGTACTGAAGGATTTTGATCATTGCCCTTGTCTCCCCTGCTTTGCAACATTTCTCAACCAAAATATTGCATGCAGCTTTATCAGGCTTGACTCCAGCATCTTGCATTTTGTTGAAAATGTCAAGGGCTTCATCATACTTCCCTGGATCCACCAGAAAACCAATAAACATCAATCCTTGCAAATCTCATCAATCTGTTTGTATCTTTACCGTAATGCAACAATTTTGAACAGTTAAGACAATATCATTTTCAACCAAGAAGCACTCACCAAAAACAAAGGAAAGGACAAAAGGAGTTTAAGAAAATGACTCAAATTAAGCCTTTTTTTAACAAAGTCAATATGAATTGAGGATGTGTATTATGGATTGTGCACACCACAGTGAGGTCCCATTTTACAGTTTTCAAACATTTCTCACATGAGCCAAAGAGAGTACCAAAAGCAGAACTTTGTGTCATCAATGGTTGAAAATTATAATGCCAATGAGTGTATCAGTGTACACCGTAATAATATATATACAAAAGGGATATGCATCCATTTAGACAATTCAACAAACAGGAAGACAACAATATTCAAACAGAACTTTTATCTACTTACCAGCTCCAAAACGATACTCCATCAACACTGTATAAGTATGACAATTAGGAGAAATCCCAGACTGAAGCATCTCCTTATACACAGCAGTACCTTCCTTAACTCTGTTGTTATCAAACAAAACTTTCATATAAGCCGTATATGAAACAACAGTAGGAAAACACCTTTTTCCTCTCATTTCATCCCACATTTCCACTGCCCCATCAACATCTCCACTCTTTGAAAGCCAATGCAGTATCGAAGTATAAGTAACAGCATCAATTTTCAATTCCTTTTCTTGCATTTGCTGAAACAGATATTTCATTGATGAAGTCCTCCCAGCTTCTCCAAAAATATCAAGAATGGTCGTGTAAGTGAACTGGTCATGCTTAAAGCCTCTGACTTTACCAACCCAGTTGAAAAAAAGCCATGCTTTCTCCATTGGAGGGTGGGTTTTGAGGACTTGGTTGACTGTAAAAGAGTCCCATTTGACGGGTAACTGTTTCAGTTGGGTTTCAGCCGAGTCCCATGTTGTGTACTTGAGGATTTTGTATATGTTCCATATTGTGTCTCTCATGTAAACTTTTGGCTCAACATCAAGCGATTCCATTGGGTTTTTTAAGGTTTTGATGGTTTGGTGGGTTTTTGGGGTTTGTGTTGATGAAGGGAATGGAAATACTTAATGCAGTGATTCCAGTATCTGAATTTTGAGGCAATTCCATGGAGAAAATTAGTTCTTAACATATAATGAGATTAGAGTTTTTTTCATGGACTGCCTTCCGTAATTCAAATGGGTTTAATTCTAGTATAAATGAATGATATCTTCAAGGGACTTGAACAGTGAGACCGTAGGCGTCGACAAGGAGAAAGAGAGGCTTTAATTGATAATTTGGAAAATATTGGGGCCAATACCAAATATTGAAAAGTACGGGGAGGGACTTAAAGTGTTAATTATTGTTATTCCTTTCTTCTTCTCACAAAATCATATACTAGTACTAGTATTATTATGCAGAACGATTTAGAGGACCATAATTTATTGTTGATTACTCTTTTGCGTAATGCAAGTATGATCCAGAAAGCAAAACATACGATGATTTGAAAAAGATTTGCTCGTATTAAACAACACTCCCATTTGGTGCCAAAAAAAACCAACACTCCCATTTCAGTTTGGAGAGTTCAAATTCCGTTTAGAGGTCTTCATCTTTCACAATTGAACCTTATTCTCTTGCTTGTTTATGCAGTCTTTACTTCTCATAGCATTTAAAACCTTCTCTCTTGTTTTCTGTTTCCTTCTTGTTCATGCAAGGAAGCTAAGAAGTGTTTTTCAACTTTCATTGATGAAAGTGGGCAGCAAATAACCAGAGTTACCAGACTAGGGGAATAGAATATACTCATAGTATCATGCATGGAAAGCAATGGGTATTCGACCAATATCACATAGAACTGATGTAAGTGATGACTAAAATTCATGAGCTGCCCCAATATGCTATTCACACTAACCAAATCCAAACACTATTTCTGACGACACACCACCCGTTAATCATTATAGCAATCTAAGCCTAAATCGTGAACCAGATCCAATGACTTAACAGTAAACATGCGCTAAAACTCCAGGGAGATCTGTTCTATTAAAGAAAATGGTATAAAAATGAACCAGTATTAGATTGGATGAATAATGTAATAATTGTTATATAGATGGTCAAAACCAAATCTACTCGAAGTGACGAGCAGATGTGGAATTTCATTACCTAGAGCATTGAATTGATATAACATATAACATAAGGGCAATTAGATTTAGATGTATCATTGCTAGAATTCCCAAAGGCTGTCTCCGGTTGATGACGTGCCAGACTGTCGCGTCATCCTCTGCAAAATCATTCTTCTTGCCATCCTAATATTACGGCTGCAAGTATCGGCCTGGCGGCCCAATAGCTCAATGGTCTCCATAAATACTTCAAAGTTCTTCTTGATCTCATCAACGGCAAGCTTCACTGCATCTTCTTCTTGCAGTGCAAAATCAGCATTATGCAACATTGCATCAATTGTAATTTCCAATTTGCTGACCACCACTCTTATGTTTTCCATGTCGTGAAGTGTAAAGCGAGAACCAATCTCCATTTTAGTTATTAACTCCCGGTTCCCTTTCAGCTCATTCTCATAGCGCTTCCAAAGCCAGTTGCACCATTTTCCTATTGAACCAATAGGAACAGCCATTGCACCTGCCAAAGCTGTTACAACAGGCGGTGCAGCTATGGCTGCTGCCACCACAGAAAAAATCAACACTGAAACAAAAGTGGCTACAAACAAGACATTTGACACCCTCCTCCATGTTTTCAGAGATTTCAACTTCTTATCAAGCTTTCTCTTCCGACTCAACAATTTCCTTAGCATCGATTCCTGCTGCCTTCGGACAGCATCAAACAAGGTAAAGAACTCCTTGGTGAACGGCTCCTCAGCTGCTTTAAATTTCCTTAGCTCTTCTAAGGTCTTCACAAATTTCATCTCATCAGGCCCAACTTGTAACACTACCTCTTCCTCAAACTTCCTAACGGCTGATTGAATGATTAATTGGTTGAGTCGAGCACGTCTAATGCAGTTCTCAAGAGCAATACAAAAGTCTAAAGTTTTAGTACTATTCTCAAAGTATTCCTCCACCAAAGAAAACATGTCCTTGTCCCATATATCTCTCTGACTTTCTAGAATGATCCTCGCCACCTCGTCGTTCGTTTCAAGAAGACAACCAGTCACCTCTTTGAGTGAGTCAAAAGACAAGGATGGAACCCCTAAACCAGATGCAAGTGTGCTGATAACATGGTTAGTACGTTCATGGAGGGTTTTATCAAAATGTTGCAAAGCTGGATCAGCTTTACAAGCAGCCTCGTACGAGCTCAAGTCAGCTTCAAATTGAGGATCAGTCTTGCCTTGGGAGGATGGTTCGGGACTACCTCCTTTCGTTTTACTAGATTGACATCCCATCATAGCGGATTAAGATTCAATTCAAGTGGTACTGAAGAAGATCCTAAACAACCAGAAGCACTTTTGGCTGGTAATCTATCAGTTTGCAAAGCTAAAACAACTCTTTTTGGACCTTAAGGTAGCTGAATTTTCACTAAAAGGACCCAGATGAAATTTATACCTATTGATGTAGAAGTTAACTTTAGGGCCAAAACTTGTTGAATGTCAACTTAGATAAAATGGCCAAAACTTTCAAGTAACCCACAATCTGCAAAAGTCCACTAATCTAAGTAGAACCCAGTAATCAGGTGGACTCAGATGACCTAAAATTACAAAATCCAACAAAACCCAGCCAAATTTTCTTTAAGGACAACAGATTACCAAAAAAAGCACAGCTTCAGTGAGATCTTAAAACCCCCCAGAAAGAGTTTTCAGTAGCGAATACCAGTTAGATCCATATGAGCATACAGCTAATTATCCCAAAAGCTAAAACAGATTAAATCTTTCAGATATGCCAGAAATGGATGAGCTTTAAAGTACCTGAATTTCAGTTGATTTCTTCCCAGTTGTTGAAATCCTAATTAGGCAAATAAGAAAGCTAAAAGAATTTAAGCTGCCGACAAACAATCAAGCTCAAAAGCTATGATCCTGTGAACTCAAGAAGCAAATTTAATCAGATAGGAGGAGTAAGAACAAGGGTTTACTAAGGAAAAGAAATTGGCATTACAAGAAGCAATGCAAGAGATAAGGTTTTGAGGATTGAGAAAGTGAAGGAAAATGAGAGAAAATAATTGTAAGAAAGGAAAGTGGGAAGAAAGAGGAATTGGGTCAACAGAGTTCCCTTTTCTTACATTCTTTTGGTGAGAGAGTAGTGTAGAGTGTAGAGTTTGAATTTTCTTTTGTCTGTCTGAAGGAGAAAGTCAAATAAAGAGGGGCGAACTGGTAAAGCCTTAGACCCAAAGACAAGCAGCTTAAAGACAAGGCGGAACCCTCGACGATGCTTCTTTTTGGTTGATGACTTCATAATCTGCATACATTCCACGTATATGTTGATGTAGTATTATAGTATACCCCATGAGGGTACATTAATTACGAGTAATTTCTAGAATAGAAAAATACAAGTGGGTGTAATTAATTTGTCGAATTTGTATTTGGCTGAAATACAATTTCTGTTTTGACAAAAAAAAGAAAGAAAAGAAATACAATTTCTGTTTCTATGTGGCTGAAATATCAAATTAGGGTCTGATCTTTTTTAAGGCCCATTTGTTCAATTAAATTCAATCTGTAAGAGTTAACGGGGTGTATCCAACCCGCGTAATTAAAAGCACGTGAACAAATGAAACGATGTGTGTCAACTTTTTTGTGCCATATCAGCGTGTCATTATATCACGTTAACGTACCATTATGCCACGCCTGCATGTCATTTAAATTAACGGTGTGTTTGGCTAACAACCCACATTTTGAACTTATTTGGCCTCTTGAACTAATTTGATATTTTTCAAAATTGGAGCCCTTGATTGAAACTATTCTGAAAGGTCAGACCCCAATTTGAGATTTCAAGCTTTCTAATTTGTCACCAAACAATTTTAAAACTATTGCTATAAAAATGACTGAATTTTTCTTACTGCTAAACTCAACACAATAACTTCTGGTCAAAAAAAAGAAAAAAAAAACACAATAACTTTAAATAGAAATGATTAGTAGGTGCAATGTCAATTAGTGTTAGTTTCATCAACAAGATTGTATACAATCATCAGAATTCTGACCTACTTTTAGCTTTTTTACTATGAATCTTTGTCAATATAATAAGAGTATAAAATTTCTAGCTACTTGTCCTTTTAGAAATACTACTACCAAACGGCATTTAAGCTTATGTTATGGAAATCATGGAATGGACTTCACACAAGGGCAATTAGCCTTTGGTAAATGCCACTTAAGATAGGTCAACCAAGACCATGAAAGAGCTAGCTAACAAGGGCCAATAAGCACAATGAAAAAACCTAGTTAATAAAGGCCAACTAACACCATGGTAAGTGCAAGTAAATGAAAGCAATTTGCCTTTGGCAAGCATGAATTAAGGCACCTGCATCCCCTATAAATAGGGGCTGTCATAGCAACTTCAATACATCTGAAAATTCCATAAGAGCAATGAAAAGCTCTTCCTTCCATATTCTCCCCTTAGCTCAATTCTCATTCTTGTAATATTTCCTTCAAATAGTTAAATATTATCTAGTAGTACTATTAAGGACGTAGGCACATTATTGGCATAACCTTGTTAAATTTGATATTCTCTCTTCTCTTTATTTCTTATTACTTTGATGAAGACAATCTAGCCTCCATCATTTCACAACAACTTATTTTCATGAAATGAGAAGACTTTGGGAGCATTGATTGGGCTGTTTTTTAAACATTTTGGACTGAAGAGCTCAGAGGGTGAAGAGCACCTATGTGGGCCTCTTGTAAGTAGGCTTATGGCCCAAACGCGGTGAAGGTACTCAAAATTATAGTAACTGGTCATCTTTTGCATCAACAAGTCGTTATAGTATAGTGGTAAGTATTCCCGCCTGTCACGCGGGTGACCCGGGTTCGATCCCCGGCAACGGCGTTCCATTTTCTTTTTGAATATTTTCAGGTTTTCTCGTCTAACACAGATCAACAGAGCTTAAATTTTGGAGAGTTCATGGAGTTTATGCAAGTGCTTGCTTTGCTTCCTGGGAGGTTTAAGAAGTTCAAACTCTTTTTGGATAATTAATCAATTTATACAAGGATGAAATGACAGTAGATTTTTAGGCAAATGGGCGAGGAGCAATAAACGTAGAGATAATTATGTGGCTTCATGAAACATATAAAGGCTTCATTATCTTTAGGCAAGAAGAACAGAACCGTCTTTCCTGTTAATGAAGTTTTTCATGAGGTGCCAAAAACAGAGAAGCAAAATTCTATATTTATGATCATTATTGTTGAAGAAATACAATTAACAACCCAACATTAAAATACTTCTTTCTCTAAGAATTTTTTGATAAATACAAGAAGAAGCAGCAAGTCAAGGCCATTTGTCTCAAAACCCAACAAAACAGAAGTTAATTTTGCCTGTTCCCATCAGCTTTGGATTCTTTAGTCGCTTTACCAACCAAACCATATATATATATCTCCCTGAAATCTTCTTAATTCCTCAGATGAGATGACTTTGTCACATCAAAAACATATTATTCACAACCTGAAAACAATTCTCAATATAACTTTGCATATTTCCTCAACAACTTTCCCACATTCACCTTCACCTGCAAGAATTCTCCCCTAAAATCACCGGCGCTTCAAGCATACCAAAGAGTCCAGAATGAAGCCCGCTTATGCGCCTTTTGGACTCAAGAAAAAGTACTAGGGTTGGTTTCTGGCCCAATTTTAGTGTAGCTATTTATACTATACTGAAACCAATGCATTCTCCATTAACATGTCGTTGTAGTATAGTGGTAAGTATTCCCGCCTGTCACGCGGGTGACCCGGGTTCGATCCCCGGCAACGGCGTTTGAGTTTTTTTTTGGCGTGTTATGGCAATGGAGTTTCTGGGGATTTTTTTTTTTTTTGAAAAGCGTTTCTGTGGATCAAATTTTGTCGAGAAAGAATTCCAAGTGTGAAAAGGTGCCAGATTTGGAGTCTGAGAAACGAAATACTACTGTGAAATTATTGAGACTTTCATGAAAGATTTGTGCTTTCCATGGGAGCCCAGCTACACCCTTATTAACAGTTGATATTACCTATTTGTTCACCCTGAGAAAACTGGAAATTGTTTAGATGCTGAAGTTCCCACTTTAAGCAGAATTGAGATAAGCTGATAGCTGAGTGCCAAAAGGTAATGAAGAAAACAACAAGAGACAAAACAAGTAGCCATTGGCGGCTTCCATCAAGTTTAGCTGCATCTTCAGCCGGGGGGAAAGGCTGACTCAACTTAGACAGCTAGAAGAAGCTTTGCTATTGGTAGAATAGAAGACCCACCAGATAAGGTAATTTGAATTTGCATGGCCAAAGGTACAATCAAGGAAACGGCTAGTTCAAGACGCTGGTCCACTAACCAACTACACAAGATTCTGAAATGATTGATAAATACATAATTCATCAATGGACTCAGACAAGTCCCAGGAATCAGAATACCTGCAGAATCTCCCTAAGCACCAATGCTTTTTTTGCCTTCAAATTAATGACGAAAAAAACACCCAATTGGATTAAGCAACTAAACAAATGTTCCATACAGAATTTAATTATCATAACATCACACTCAGGACTGATTGATTGAGCAACCAATTTCTAGACAATCTTGACACTCAAGACAACAACATAATTTAAACTTTAGTGGAGTTATAATTCCTCATTTTTCAACCACCTGACTTCAGTTCAATTCTTCACTTTTCAAAAACTAAAAGTATGCAAACATATAAAACAAACATGTTACACAAACTACTTACTGTCTTACATTGCTTACCTCAAAGAATCCGATTCAACTAATCAGACATAGATCATGTATCATAAGGATACAACACAATCCAAAAAGTTCATCAATAAGTAACCTGAATAATAGTTAGAGCAAAACAAGCTTTGTTTCAAATTGTTCTTCAATCTGTTCTCATTAAGATAAACAAACAAATGAGGATGTAACTAACAATTAAACCCCCAATTGAATGTAGAACTTATCATTACTATCACTGTAAATTTGGTTTGAATACCAATACAATTACAGCACAGAGAGAATCGAATCTCTATCTTGATCATCCTTGTAGAAGAATGTTTCAACATTAAACTACTGACCTTTTTC
This sequence comes from Corchorus olitorius, assembly GCA_001974825.2. Lineage (NCBI taxonomy): Eukaryota > Viridiplantae > Streptophyta > Magnoliopsida > Malvales > Malvaceae > Corchorus > Corchorus olitorius. The sequence continues at coordinate 15,782 of AWUE01017861.1, read as the reverse complement.
TTTCTCTCAATCTCTTTTGATCAAACACCATAAGAAGCAGTAAGTAAAGGCCTTTCGTCTAAAAATTGTTTGAAACAATTCCACCTAACCTAAATCATCAAAAGCAAGAATACAGCACCAAAACTAGACTTAATTTTGCCTGTAAGCTATATAATTAGCCAAAGCAACCAAAGGAGCAGCTTTCTCAGGATCAAATCCTTGGAGCATCTCTAACGCATCACTCTTCAACTTCTCTGCAAACTCCCTTGACTTCTCTATTCCCAGCAACTTTGGGTAAGTTGCTTTATCAGCAACTAAATCTTTCCCTGCAGTCTTCCCTAATTCCTTTGATGACATTGTCACATCAAGAATATCATCCACAACCTGAAACAATAGCCCAATATACCTTGCAAATTTCCTCAACTTTTCCACATCTTCATCACATCCACCTCCAAGAATTGCCCCCAAAACCACCGCAGCTTCAAGCAAAGCAGCAGTTTTGTGAAGATGAATAAATTCTAAATGATCCAATCCTACATCTGTTAGTCCCTCACTATTTATATCCACAACTTGACCAGCCACTAACCCTTCAGTCCCAATAGATTTAGCTAATTCACCAATTGCTCTAACAATCCTATTGGGAGCAACACCAACTGTAGAAACAGCTATATGTTCAAAGGAAAAAGCTAAAAGAGCATCCCCTGCCAATACAGCTATATCCTCACCGAAAACTTTGTGATTAGTTGGTTTTCCTCTGCGAAGATCATCATTGTCCATGCATGGGAGATCATCGTGGATTAAAGACATGGTGTGGATCATCTCAACAGCACAAGCAGCAGGCATAGCCATAGATTCTTTGCCCCCGACAAGTTCACAGGCAGCTAAACAAAGCGCTGGACGGACCCTTTTGCCACCTGCTAAAAGAGAGTAACGCATTGCTTCATGGATTTTAACAGGGTCACGGAGTGAAACAGCTGATTCCAAGGCTTGGTTAACTGTAGTGGCCTTTTGAACCATGTAGGACTTGAAATCAAAGCTTGGTTTTGGAGGTTCTTGTTCTTCTTCCTTGACAGTGTCTTCCTTAGTAAGGATTGCAGAAATTAAAGGAAGAGATGCAAAGTTTCGTTTTTTGGGTGTTGAAGATGACAGATTTTTGAGGGGATTAAAGGGAAGGGATCTGGGTAAAGGGAAAGACTTGGATCTGGAAGCTTGGTTGAAGATGGAGTAGGATTGAACCCAAGAACCCAGATTCACTGAAGTCATTTTTGTCTCTTTGGGTGATTGAAAGATTGAGATTTTCTCTTATGTAGAACTGAAAGCAAAATAGAAAGAGACTTTGGAACAAAAAGCAACAAGCAAAAGGGAAAGTGGCTTCAGGGGAGTCAACTGAGAATACCAAAGTCCCAAGCAATTTCCACTTTTCCAAAACTGGATATGGAGTGAAGCAATGGCAAGTTAGGTCCAACTGTTGGTACTCAAAAGAGTAGGCAGAGATGTGGGAAGTGAGAGAGTTGGGTCCTGGTGAAAAGGAAAAAGGAAGAAGGAAAGCTAAAAACTCAGGTGGAATCGGAAGTGGATGAGCATATTACCAAAGTTTTAATGTTAGCCAAAGAGAAGCCAACAGGCGGACAAAGATAGGATATTGAGATTTGAGTGGCTTCGCTCCTTTTTCGCAACGCCCACCATATATAAGGGTGCATCGCCTCGTACAAAATACTGAAATAGGAGTAATTACATTTTTTCGAATCTAGGCATGGGTTTAATCATTGATGTAGACGGGATCTAAATCCTTTCGGTGTGTTATAATAAACTCTAGTAAGAAAAATAAAATGGTGAATGGTGATAAAATTTATTTTAAAAAAATATATAGAATTAAAGAAAATAGAAGTTAAATAAATTTTGAAATATTTATTAATCAAAATTTATCTAAATTAAAAAAAAAAAGCAGTAGATGCCAAAATTTTGATATTTTTAGTTTTTTAATGGTTTTTAATTAGCTATGATCCTTAATAAGGTAGGTTTTATTAATTCTTAGCTTAGCCATGGAATTATTCATAACCCAAAATTAGGTATTTGTTCAATGCTTGTGATCTTATTAAACAAATATACTATATAAATAGAGTTTTAAGACAAGTGGTACGTAATATTCGAAGACACCCAATTTCAAAAATTTTAAACTTAATAAGTAAAAGAATTAAAAATCTAGCACTATATACCTCAAAAAAAATCTAGCACTATATTAACAAGTCAGAATTCAGAAGTTTATTGATTTTATGTTTGGGAACTTTTATATATAGAAAAAAAAAAGATTTTTATCCTCCACGTGTGCTTCTATAATGTTCATTACCATATATCTCTCTTTTTGCTTCATGTGTAATATTCTTTTTCTTTCTTGTTATTTAATATACATCTCCGCAATTAAAATTTGTCCACAATTAATTCTAACCAAAAGAAGAAATAAAAATCCACATGAAAAATCTTTCTTTAATTGGAAAATAGCACTTAGGAATTAGGATGATAAAAGATGCCTCTTATAAGCGACAAAACTTATAAAAAAATATAAACTAACTAGAAAATCTCTGGCCTAAAAAAAGAAAAAAAGAAAATAGGGAATATATAGTAGTCTATTAGTCTTAGTAACTATCGTCGGGGATATTTTGGTTAAATTAAAATTTAATCGACAGTGTAGACACCAACTTAAAAGTTGTCGGTTTCTAATTAAATTAAAAAAAAATAAAAGCATTAACTTAAAAAAGAATAAATCTGCAAAGCATTTACTCGTGGTCGACAGTTCAAAATGAGAAAATGGAAAAATTGAACAAGAAACGGAGAAGAAGACCAGAGACTAAAATGCTAACATGGATATCACGTGTAGGAAGGCCATGTCAATGGACAGTAGTCCAGCAATATGTTGAACCAAAGTCCCAGGGACGTGTTCCTCGATTTGGCCCATCTGAACCATCTTTCGGTTCATTAAATGAAAATTTAAAAGTTCGTCCTGAATTATGGTCAGGAGTGACCAAATTCGTAATAATCAAATTTCGATTCATCAGCAGCATATCCCAAATCATTCATACGGTAAAGAAGAAAAAAGCAAATTGCCCTTTCCAGCATGAAAATCAAATCTTTCATTTACTACCTTCTAGAAAGCCTTTTACTTGTCTTGCTCTTAACATCCTAGTCTGTCTCACTATAATTAATCAAAATGTTTGATCATGTCCCATAAAAAGTTCCAAATGCTCTATCATCATATGATTAAACTCAAAGTTTGCAAAATCTAGTCCTCAACAGTATGGTGGAGGTCGAAAGAGTGCAAAAGTAGAAATTGTGAAACCTAAATCAGGATGATTCTGTATAACCAATCTAAGCCTAATCTAGCTTCCAAGTAAGATATATCTTGAGGTAAGGAGCTGTCAAATTTTGTTCAGAAAAAGACAGCAAATAACAACAGTGATGATAATCCAGTTTTCTTCAATGGATAGGTCTTACTTGTTATACAGGTAGACTATGCTGAAGATAAAGAATCCAGCCATCTGCATTCAATGAAACCACATGCTTACCACAGATTTATCATTAAAAGAATAAAGTTATAGGTGTACATACATATCTTAAAACACACGAAGAAAGAGGGAGAGTACCGTGCTAAAAGAAGCTCCATAATAGGGGAAAGCAGTTGTTATGAATCTCTCATATTCATTGTGCCTAAAGGGTCGAACTGGAATCTGCAAGTTATAATATCCATTAACTAAATATGGAAGAAACACGTTCTAATTTGAGAATATGATGCAACATATGCCAGACACTGACAGTGACAGGCAATATTTTCACATGCATAGTATGATGTGTGTGTGGAAGAGTTAGATTTGAAGAGGGGGGTGATCTATGGAGGAGATATGTAACAAGGGGAAGTGCTGTACCGTAGTTGCTTAGTTAAGAAAACATATGAGGTTATCACAGCTTAAAGCTTACCTGTTTGGAAAGAGATAAGCTAGTGTAGCCAAGCCGTTGATAGTCGATCTTAAACTGAAATACCCCATAAACATCAGGCACCTTGAATGATGCATGATACAACCCCTGTAAAATAGAAAGACATATAAGCAGGAGATTGCAGAAGTAGGGCTGCAAATGGTAAACACAAGAGAGTCCAAAGAATACCTTTCCATTGGTTGATAGTGTTTTTAGCACGTAAGGACTCATCATGTAAAACTGGACTTGAACATCATCTGCCACATATGGCTCCCAGCTCTTTCCAGACCACTCATATATTTCAACAGAAAATTTCTGCAATTGTATATATTTTCAGAATTCAATGTGACTAGTTCTCTTAAATACACAACAGAACAGCATTGATGGTGAGACAATACCAGGTCATCTTTGATCCTATACATCGCAGGCTCTTCTGCTTCCCCAACTTTTTGATGCCCAAGATTAAGTGCCTGCAATTAAGAGCAGGATTTAACATAACTTCATAGAAGACAAAGTGAAAGCATGTTTAAGTGCAAGTTGGTCAAGCAATATCATCGGCTTTCTTAATGGATCAATATTCTACAAGTATTTCATAGACTATATTGAAGGCAAAAAAGAAAATTGTCAAGGATGCCTCACCTTCAAGTGACCCCTTTCATGGAAGACCCATTTACTAATTTCTGTCACAAACTGCTCATTACCCGACTTTTCATGTCTGATATAACAAAGTAAAGAAGAATGTAAGCTACTTTCTGGAAAATACCACTGACAAATAGCAAAGGTGTGTTTTCTCAAGCAGGGCACATGGATGGAACAAGAAAGAGCAAATAATACTTGAGGAATAGAAAGTTACAAAATATCTGTCCTAGGAACTTCTAAATTCATCCATTAATCTGCACAAATAAGAGCATAGATAAAAAAGCAGGCAGTCTTTATGCTTTCAGAATTATGCTCAAGAGGTTGAATCATGATTTGCCGACCACAGACAGTATCACTGCAAGTTAGAAACTAGTCATGTTATGCATTAATGTTATCAATAGGAACAACGAGGACAGATATGGCATTCTAGAGAAGGGGGAAAAGGAAATGTTGTCTAACAACCAACATTACTGATCACACAGGTATGTGAGTATGCATCAAATTGAAAATTACATTTTAAGGGGTATAAAGAAAGAAAGTCTTTGCCCTATACAGGAATAAAGCTTTACAGACTTTTAAAACTAATTGACCATCAATTTCCTAGTCTCACCTCAGTTCATGTGCACATTACAAGTATAAACATGACCAAACAATATCTATACAGTGACTATGCAAGAAATGGACTATTTTGGTGGAACTACAGATAAGAGTATTATTCAAATTCCAAGAATATGCAAGGTATCATTATCTTACAAGTCATTTACACAAATACGCAACCAAAGAAACAAGGTGTCACTTACTTATTGGGGCTCCCAGCTTTCTGCACAGCAGTTCTGAACAGCCTGAATGGCACAGAGAAAAATATCAATGATAATGCAGAAAGAATTTTCTAAGTCCAGTATCAAAAACACCACATAATTATATACCGGTTACTGAACAAGTCTAGAGAGCCAGTGATCATGATCCGAGCATTGTTTCTAGCCTGCATTATAGCAGAAGGAATGTCAATAATAACTCGTGGACACTTTAAATCACATAAGTAGATGCATCCAATTATCTAACTAAAGCTTGATTTCATGTTATATATACACATGTCTTCATATTACACAATAGCCGATTACAAAGGAACTTAGGCTACTTGATTGATAAAATAAATAGTTCATTTCAAGGTGAAAACAATTGGAGAGAAACAACTTACCTGCACAACCGAGACCAACGAAATGGCAGTTCCAGTAAGCAATGGAGGGCTTGACAATTTAGATTTCGGGCTTGCAGAATAAGCTGAAGGAGATGCTGAAAGCACCTTCAAAACCTACACATTGCATCGTAAACCTTAAAAACATTAGATCACATTCAACAAAAGAAAAACACCATTCATCTTCAATACACATTTTCAATTCTTCAAGCTTACCAGGCTGCTAGCTGCATTAACTGAATGTGCAATCCCTTTAAAAAGCACTGGCGCCTGAAAAACATTGGAAACAAGCAAAATTTTATTCAATAAGCTACCAATCTCTCATTTTTCCTTGAAGAAAAAGAAATTATCTCCAATTTCAAGTAAAACTGACCTCAATTTTGTTTTTTCCTAAAATGACATCAGATTGGATAAAATCATCACTGGCAATCAATGTATGGTCACCTTCAGTTCCAGAAATCGCATAGCTTTTGTGATCAATAACGACTGCCGATGAATCCTAAGCCATTTACCAAATTCATTTGAAATTAAAAGAAATTTCTCTAAAAAAAAAGGAAAAAGATTCAAGACAAAAAGGAAAGGAGACTAACCTCATCGAAATCAACTCCACACTCAGTAGCAATATTCTTAATCAAATCAGATGCAGACGCATCAGCTGCAAGTATCAAGTCGCGACCCGAGTCAACGAAGTCAAGCACGGCTGCCGAATCCAAAGATCCACCAAATCCTAGCCAAGAGAAATCAAAATTACGATTAAAAGAAATGCGTTAGAAACAAAAAGAATAAACAAACGGCATCGTATATGAGATGTGAGTTTACGGTCGGTGGAAGGAGAGAACAGAATCAAGGCGTCGTAGAGGAACTGGCCGTAACGTTTGAGAGCGAGAGTAGGATCGTCGGCGAGTTTGAAGTCGAGGTTGAAGCCACGGGATTTGAGAGAGTTGAAGAAAATGGAGTGAGACGATTTGAGTGAATAATCGTCGAGTAATACTAAGACTCGGCGATCCGTTGGAGCACCCTCATTGAAAGAGAAACAAAGAAGAGGAAAGAACGAAATTGCGAAGATGAAGAAGAAATAGAAGTTCTTCATTTTCATTTCCAGTCTTTTTTTCTCAGCTCCAGCGACTGCTTCCTCGGCCTCTCAGTCTAGGGAGAGAAGAGGGGAGGAGGCCGTTGAAACTTTGAAGGCGCAAAAACGAGCCGTTTGGGTCAACTCTAAGATGGGCCAAGAACTTCTTTGAAGCCCAATTTATCTTGTTTAATTTCCCAGATTATTGTATAAGGCCCAAAATTCTTTCATGTTTTTTTTTTCTTTTCTTAATTTTTATTACAAATTTAATGGGATTTATTGAAGAAACATATAAAGAACTAGTAAGATTTTTTTTCTTGTTTTATTGCCAAAAAAAAAACTAGTAAGATTTTTGAAATATTTTATTCATTATTATTTTTTGAGATAGTTTTTCGAAATTTTTATTTTTCAAGTCTATATACATTTGGTCCCTACCCCTCTATGATATAGAAATAAATAAATTCTATTAAATGTAATCATATAAATAAATATATAATTTCAATCATGACTTTTAGTAGTAGGGACGCTATTAAAATGATTCATTGAAAATTTTTCTTCGGAATTATCATGAACAATGTTGTATGAATTTTTTTTTTTATGATTTATGAATATGAATACTCAATTTACAATAAACAAAAAAAATGAATACCCTTAAACTTATTAAAAGTTACATTGCTTTCTATAGTAATAAAATTACTTTTTTACACAAAGTTGATTTATAATTACACTTATCATTAATCATATTCGTTCTCTAAATAAAATAGAACAATGTGATAGACAAACAAATTCTTCAAAAAGAAAAAAGTTTCTTCAATAATAGCGTAGAATAAAAGCTATCTATAGCATTTTTCAATTTTTTTCCTCATTTACAAAAGAACCCAAAAATCAAAGTACAGTGTGTTGATTAAAAAATGAGGCCGCAAAAACGCAGACGCTAGTTTTTGGAACACCGGAAAAGTGGGTCCAACTTTCGTGTCATTTCATTTCATTTTTTTTTCTCTCTCTTTCTTTTAACTTTGCTTCCCGCATCCATATCCAAAGCCTCTTCTTTTTCATTTCTCTTCATCAAATTTCCGTCCTTTCTTCCTGTCTTGTTTCCTTCTTTATTTCTCTCTTCGGCTTTTCCTCGAGCAGGTTCGTTGCAATCTTATTATAGCAACACTCTTTTCCTGTTTTTACTTTCTTCTTTTAATTGATTTTTATTATAGATATTATGCTTCCTTAGATTTATTTGCTTAAATCAGATTAAGTTTCCTTATTTTTAACGATCTATTTATAGATTAATAACTAGCTCCTGCTTGAATTATGATCTGTTATGATTAATTCAATTCCGATTCTTTTTTACTTTCCGAATTTATGTTTTAGAGATTTACTGTTTTCCCATGTCTTACTTCTTTTTTAAGTGGATTGAAAGTAGTCTAACCAAATAGGCTAAATAGCTAGCTATTGGGGTTGATTTCATTTTGAAATAACTTAAAGCAGTAATCTTTTAGGTTCTTTAAAGAAATGGAATTTTCTGCTGATTTACTTCTTAAAGGCAGGCCATGTGGAATATGATAAGAAAGACAAGACATGATTTTTCAGTTAGGGTTTGTTATGAACAAGTGTTTTCTTTTTGATGGTTTAGTATAGATTTTGATTTGATATTGCTTTCGTGTTGTATATTATGGACACTGTTGAACTTAAGGGGTGTTTTTAAAATTTTGATGTACATGTAGGAACTATGATTCGGCTGTTTAAAGTAAAGGAAAAGCAGAGAGAACAAGCTGAAAATGCAAATGGGGGAGCACCTATCAAAAAGCAAACTGCAGGGGAGTTGCGTTTACACAAAGGTTTGCTTCTCCTGTCTAGTGAATTTAGGTTATTTAAATTTCGTTGGCTTTGTTTGTTTTTGTGTTTTCCATGTCTATTGTAATTTTCTATAGCTTTGGGAATGGGAGAAACAAGCTGAATGAGATTAATTTTCCTTTTAATTATGTGTTGCTCAAGCACTAAAGGTGTTTGCTTCTTTAATCTACTTGGTTTAGGAAGATCTGTATTTTGATCTAGAATTGAATTAAAACTTGATAAATGTGTCTCACATCTCATATGGCCTTGTACTTGCAGATATTTCTGAGCTGAACCTACCTAAATCTTGTACCATAACATTTCCTAATGGAAAAGATGACCTGATGAACTTCGAGGTTTCAATTCGACCTGATGAAGGATACTATTTGTAAGGAATTTCTTTCTTGCCTTATATCCTAATGCAGATACTAGTAGGTTTCTGCTCTCTAGCATAATTTAATTTGTTAAAAATTTCCCTTACAGTGAAGAGGTGCTACTTGTTTATAGAATAGATTTACCTACCTTTTTTCTTGTTAATAACAACACTAAAAAGAATCTGATTGGCTGCTGTTTTATTACTGGTTACAGTGGTGGCACATTTTTGTTCTCCTTCCAAGTTTCTCCCATCTACCCACATGAGGCACCAAAAGTTAAGTGCAAGACCAAGGTAGATTAGTACATCTTTGCTTCTGCCTCCTATGTTTCTTCACCAAAATATTGTTGTGATCTTATTTGCTTTTGGTTATAATCTGACCTAATTTATCTTGTATTCCAATTTCCAGGTCTACCATCCTAATATTGACTTGGAAGGAAATGTTTGCCTTAACATCTTACGTGAAGATTGGAAACCTGTGCTCAATATAAACACCATAATTTATGGATTATATCACCTTTTCACGGTAATGCCTAGTTTACTTATAACAGTAATTTTGTGAATTTGTAGCCATTTGGATTATATCATCTTTTGTCAGGAATGTCTAGTTTACATAACTTGCGGCCATCTTTAATCTGAATCTTCCAATTTGGGTACAGGAACCAAATTCTGAGGATCCCCTCAATCATGATGCTGCTGCAGTGTTGAGGGATAACCCGAAGATGTTTGAATCTAATGTCAGAAGAGCTATGTCTGGTGGGTATGTAGGGCAAACCTTTTTCCCACGATGTATCTAGCTTTGCTCTGTAGCGGAAAGTGCTAATGCACATATGTTCTGAACACTTGAGTTTCCATGGGCTGTACAATTTATCTGCAAATTATCTTTTGTTCTCCCATTTGATTTTCTTGGTGGAGCTCAGGGAATTAAATCCTAAAAGACCAACAACTGAAATTTCAACTATGTTTTAATGTAGCCTTTTCTGATCCTACTGTATGTTGCTGTTGCATGTATAATCTTAATGTGGAACTAGGATAGACTGGATTGTATGCACTGGCTTAGAATGTGACATTCCTCCACTGCCCGTCTCCTTTCTCTGAAAAAGAATATTATGTTTTTGCTCGTTGCACCTTTGATTTTGCTTTTGCAATTACACATTCCTTACAAACTATAAAGTTCTTGTGAGATCGCTTATATACTGTAATGTTATTGCGTTATAGGGCCTTAAAAAGCTTGCCAATCAACCCACTCGGGGCTGCTATTTGGGAACACAGTTTAACTGTTTCTCTTGTTTCTTGGTTTCCATAATTGGCATAGCAAATGACTTAATCTTCATCATGGTTGATCACCATGGTAAGATCTTATAAAGGCCTGATTCATTGCTAAAAGAAACTTTGAATTCAAATATTCAAAAAAGTAACATGAAGTATTCACCTGTATTTTTTCCTAAATTCAAATTCTGAAAAAAAAAGGTCAAACTTTCATCATCTCTTCCTCTTTCAAAGTGGCTAACCTAACATTGTCACGATCTCGCCTAAAAATTTTGTACAATGGCGTGTAAAACAAACAACACATACCAAAAGGAATTGCCATCATTGATAGAAGGCCTCTGGATAATGCAAAAGCCTCGCGTGGAGACCCATTAATGGGATCAATAGATTTCGAATCATAGCCAAACATTCTCTCCGATAGAATGCCAACCAAGGGAGCAGCAAATGAAGAAAACGATCCTTCAAAAGCACGATCAAAGGCATAAATCATGGTCCGATGTTTAGCAGGGACAACTTCGGCAAACATAGGACCATTTGCAGCCGTAGCATTCCAACTGATAGTTAATCCCATCAACAAGAGGGTGACAGCAAAAGTGTAATAGCTGCTTACTGATTGTGGGATCACTTTAAGAAGGAACCATGAGAATGGAATGCCCATGAAGGCACTGAACTGAGCACACATGATACGGCCAGAATGGGGATAAACTTGTGACAGTCTATCTGCTATTACCCCACCAATAAAGGATCCCATTGCACATCCAATAGCGAAGAGACTTAACAAAGCTGCCGTAGAATTATGATCGAAACCTGGGAAAACAAGAAAACTTGAAGGCATCAAACACCAAGAACCAAAATCATTGTTCTTCATTTGAAATGAAAAGGTGCAAATGTACTTACCAATTAGTTCAAACCACATGGTAAAGAAAACCATGGCAGTCCATGGTAGTGAACCAACAATTCCCTGCAAGACAATTATCTGAAATGTTGGAACTTTTATAACAGCTTTGGTAGCCATCCAGGACTCAGACCAAACAGATGATGCACCAACATTCCCTTTTTCTACCAATTCATCCCTGCAACAAACTATCCAAATTTGAAAAATGTGGCAAGAAACTAGAACAAATGAAAAGAAAAGAAATTTTAAGCAATCAGTACCTTTCATGACTATTGCCAGCATCATGATTAAAACCAGCAGTTTTCCTTGGATCAACAACAAATACGAACACAAGGAAGCCAATCAATGAACTTAAAGCTGCCATCATAATGAAGGCACAACGCCATCCAGGCATACCCAAAAACGTTTGACCAGCCATAACTGTAGCGACAACACCACCACCAATGCCACCCAAGGTACCAACAAGGCTTAGCAGTCCAAACCCAGCACCTCTCACACCATCCATGTAACTATCAGCAATAAAAGACTGAAGTGCCGGTATCACAATTGCTAGTCCAAAGCCGTTAACCGCTCTCCATAATGCAACCTGAAGAAATTGCTGGCTTGCACCCACAGCAGCAGTTGATAAAGCCCAGCACAAAGTGCCAATGGCAAGAACTGTAGGGCGGTCATAGTTAATTACAAGTACACCGGCCAATGGAGAGGCCAATCCCTGCACAAAATTCCTTATGAAGGTAAGATAGCCGAGATCAGATGGACCGGCGTTGAAAGCTTCACTGACTTCTTTGTATACAGATGGGAGGAGGTTTTCATCAGCACGCTCCATGATGGCAGCCAAGTTTATGAGAATCAGAGAAAGAGAAATGCCGAAAAACTTTCTTGCTCTGAGTATCAGTACATAATAGAAGTATGTTACTATATATAAACACTCTTAACATATTAGCTCAATAAGAAGAACATACAAAATAAGAGGCAAGGCATTGTAATTTGTAATCAAATCAAATGAAATCTCTTCTTCTAAGTTTGGGACCAAAATCAAAATTGATAAGATAAAAGACATGTCGGACGAATTCTGAAGAGCAAGTGGGGTGGCAAATGTAAGTGATGACTCAAACATGGTTCAGACACAACAGTATGTAAATAAGGAACTTCAATTCTTTGGCTAAAGTAATTTCTGCAAAAGTTAAAATTTATTTTTTCTTAGGCTGATTTATATTCAGAAATTAACTACGGATGGTTTGTAAGAAACATTTAACTCACTAATGCTATACAGAGCAGGCAAAGGGAAAACTCTTTTCAAAGAATGAACTGTTATTACTTCATTTGCTTAGCTGATAGCATAAATTGCCCCTTCAAAAACGTTTACTTTAAGCAAAAAATAAAGTACCCAGATCCAAAAAAACAACAAAATATCAAACAATAAGCGTTTAAATATTCCATCGATAATCAGAAACAAAGATTTGAATGAAACTCACTTCATGGCTTCAAGACGTCTACGAAACAGAGGCTTAGTTCGAAGGGAAGCAGAAAATCTTGAATGGCTTCGATTTAAGCCCATAAAAATGGAGAAAAACTCGCTAAAGTCCCCGAAAAATGTATTCCCAGCTTCTATGGCGGATCTGGAACACCCACTTGCCTTGTTGAAAACAAAAGACTCCGGCCATCCAGGGGCTCATCAGGAATTACACCAAAATTAATATTCAAATCAAATACCAATCGAATCAAACAAAATTTTCTATCGTAATAATTAATTAAATAAATAATGATCAATTTGAAGATGGACTGCTACATATACAATTAGCAGATAAGTCAAAATGAGGAAATATCTATCTATCTCTCAAGGATAATACTTATATATTTTGGATTGGAACAACCGAGGAAGTTAAAAAAGAAAGAATATGGTTGGTTAGTTATCGAGTTGCTTTCGAAAATGTGCGCGCCCAAGGATCGTCGTGGCTTCATGTAAATGGCTGGTTTCATGGGATCTAAAGTCTAAACTGGATTTGGATCTGCGGTGTTTGGTGTCACCGTGTCAGAGTTGTGTTAAAATTCCAGGATACGTGGTGGGTACCCGGTTTCTAAGGTTGCTTTTTGTATTTTGATTCCTGTCGTTTGACCTTTCCTTAAAACGTGTCCGGAAATGTTTCACTTTAATGAAGATTTAATAAAATTTTAATCTTCTTAATTCCGGCCATATTTATTATTCTATGAATGAATAATTAAGAGGAAATTTCTATTTAACAGTTTCAAAATTTTCTCATTAAGTTGATGTGATGGTTTTATTTTTGGTGAAAACAAGCATGAATATTAGAAATTAGCTATGTGTAAATCCACGGGAAAGCAACACTTCTAGCATTAGCATCAAGCAGGTTCCTCATTTCATCAGATATTCAGGTGGATCCGCAAGCAACTCAAAATCATCATCCAAATCGCACACAATATTCACTAACCAGTCCGCACAAAAATTTACAATTCACCTACGTCTTAGAATTTGAGATTCTCGTTTCATTAGATAAATCCATTTCTCTACATTTTTATACTCCATATATAAGAGATGTAATCATGTTAACATGTGCAACGTGCTTGATAAAATATTCATTAGTTTTTGTCACATAAAATAATCATTAATTAATTAGTTTAATGATATGGTATCATCCAATACTTAACCATGCTCTTCTCACCAAAAATAAAAATGGGAGGAATCCTTTTTTTTAGATAATGTGTTTCTTTTCTATTTTAGAGACTCAGGAATTTTTGGACCCAAGCTACCCTATATCGGCCAACATAAACATGGTACATTTGCCAAATAGGCTTGCTCTTTTGATTCCTATTTTAATTCTACGGATTGGGCTAATTTTTGCTTTCCCGCTATTATTATATACAGTCCAAAATCCAAATGTCACCCAAATGTGGGCCTTCTGAGCTAATTTTCAATCTCTCCTTGTTCCTTAGACTCATAGGCCATAGCCCATAAGCGTCTTTGGACTTGGACATGCGGGTGCACTTTAATAAAGAAGGGCAGCAAATTGAGACTTAATTAAACAAAGACTTGCTACAATTGGAAGAATGCAAATGCAAAGACTTAAATAAAAATAAAAACTATAATTAATTAAGTAAATTTTGTATTTGAATTTGATGAATGGAGTGATATAGTATCAGGATATGTTTCTCCTATTTAGAATCCAACAAGGTGATTCAACTTTAAATTATTTATTAAGATTCAAGGTAATTACTTGAAAAGTAATTAAAAAAGTATTAGTACATAATTGGATTAGATTAGTCTTAATATTCCTTTAAGATTACTCTATAATAATCACTTGATTATTATTATCAAGTTAAAATAATGTAAAAGCATCGTGATTAGAACGTCAGCCTCAATAGGAATTGGAATTGCTTTTGCTTTGCATCTTCCTCTCCTTCCCATCCCACGTGAATTAAAGCCGTATAGATCTAAAAGTCTTGTGTAGGGTCATTTTGAATTTATGTAGTGGGGATGTCTCCCATGGAAAACAAAACTTCATCGACTCACTCATTTAATAATTTGCTTTGCTCATACCTCCAAATTGAAACATATTCCCTACTTGTATCTGGCTAATAAATAAAGTGAATTTTTTTTTCTTTTTTTTTGTGCTTATTTCTATACTTTTAATTGGCCTAATTTCTCAAACTAAAATTTTGATTTAATCCAATCAATATAATTTCGTTGTTCTACCTAATGTGTAACTTAGGTAAATTTCAAATTCGAATTTTATAGATGGAGAAAATAGACCATGAAAATCAATATTTCTTTTGAAGGAAATAGAATCATTGGAACTCTCATCACAGTCAAATATATATTTCTTTATGTTTAAAAAACAATTCAATCAATTTTCACAAATAATGACTACGTCTACTTTTATCCTTGAAAAGCTAATAAATTAACAAATCCACCCACATTAAGGAGCACAAAATTCACAATATATCACATGTAATAGTACTTGAACACATGAAATGGTACACCTATCAACCTATCGGTTGAGTTAAAATTCGACTCCATATAATCAAAATCAAACATGATTAACTGGTACAAAGAATTCGTTCTCAAATGAATTGATTAGGATAATAAGAAATTGAGTTAATCTTGTTCATAAGGTCACCTTGTGAATATCGAAAATATGTATTGAATGAGTTTCTCTCCATATAGGATCTTACGCGACTTGACTACTAATCAAAGTTGGTTTCGTATCGGACCATGTTTCGGTTTTCTTAAAAAAAATGGTATGTGCCGGTTTCGATGGTTTCGCCATATCGTTTTGGACTTTCCGGATTAGTATATATATATATATATATGAAAAAATATTAAGATTTATATAATATACAAATTAATTATATGATATATAGAATTTTATATTTAACATTTATAATAATACTTTCAAAGGTCTATTAAACTGTTAAAAGGTAAAGTTTTATGGAAAGAGACGGTTAAATCTTTGAGTTAATTTAGAAAGAAAAGAAAAATAATAGAAAAGTGGGGTAAATCAAGTATGTATGATTTTAATTCTTTTGTTTTTATTAGTTGAAAAGTAAAAAA
>AWUE01017860.1:0-14545 GCA_001974825.2 Corchorus olitorius | reverse complement strand
CGTTTTTGCCGAAATCGACCAAAAAGCATCGATATCACCGAAATCGTACGAATTATCAAAATTTAAACCGATATAAAACAAATGGTCTACCAGTAACCGATTATAAGGAAAACCGGCATGTACCGGCCGAAAACCCGATACCGATACAAAACTATCAACTTTGCTCCTAGTATGATCATCGAATAATAGAGGGTTTCATAAAAAAGAATTTGTTCATAAGATCATATAATCAGGAAGAGGATAGGATTAGGAAAAAATGTGTGTAGACTTTCGAGCAATGAAGTGAACAACCCCACGTGCTCTCTCCTACCAATGAAGACCAGTGAGAGAGAAGCAGCCCTCTCTATCGGAACAACAAGACAAAAGCCAAGGTGGTCCCTAGCAAAGACCGCAAAAGCCACGCCTCTCTCCCGCACGTGGGGGCAAGTCTCGTTCACTTCATGGCTTTGCCTTGCCCCCAATGCCAGCTAACCTCTCCCTTTTATTTAAAGCTTAGCTGGTTACCGCACGTGCCCTTCTCCACACGACCATTGCCACCCGATTAAGATATTTTTATTTTTATTTTGCTAGTCCAAAGTTTCATGATTACGATTTATAATTATCCCTTAATTAATTCACACGAGGCTTATTCTTAATGGGTGGTTCAAAATTCTGAATTTTTTTTTCTATAGTCAATATAGACATATATTGAAATTCTTTCATTTTCCCCCAAACGTCACTTTGCTCAAAACTTAAAATTCTTCTCAAATTTGTCAACCTTTTTGTTAAACAACAACAATAGATCACAACTATTGTCAAAAAACTATTTGTTGAGCTTGAATTATTACCCTTGACCTAAAAAAAATTCCATAAACAGAAGTGCTCCAAGAAAATGGAAATTCGCTCATAAACTTTGCCAAAAAGGATATTAACTTTGTCAAAATTGATTATAGAACAAAGAGAAAAATAGAAATATGCCCAAAAAAATCAAAGAAAAAAAAAGAACTTTGTAAAGCAACCAAAGAAAAAGAAAAGTCACGGAATGGTAGGGCCTTAGACTACAAGGTCCGGGCTGGGCCAAGGCGTGGGCCCAATTCCTATTACAAATAAAATACGAGAGAAATGGGACCAATTCACGCGTTCCGAGCAAATGGTACACGTCGAAGCGAGGTTGGCCTGGCCCGGTCCCCACTCACCACCCGGGGCCGAGGGGATAGGCTGGTCTGGTCGACTAACCCTTTTTTTTTAATAAATATATATATATAATTAATTAAAAAACAATAAAATACTTAAAAAAATACTACAGATTTCTGTGTCGCACGTGTGGAGCCGACCGACCCCATAAGAAAGTTATTGTCTGAAAGGGGTAGTAGAGGGTAGGGGTGGGGGGCCCAAGGCGGAAGGAGGGGCCCACTCCTCTGAGATCGCTGTTTGTCCTCATCTGTACCGTTCAAACTGATCATCACGTCAATGGTGTAGGCGAAGGCAGCCACCTCAATCACCGGAGATATGAGATGCCATCTTCTTCCTTGTCATCTCAATCATCACTCCCACTTTTTTATCATTATTTTTTTTATCAAACTCTCATTTCCATTATGACCGTTAGATGTGAAGACTTTTTCAAAACATTAGTAATGACTAATGCCTAATGAATTAATGTACCATTAATTTATTTAACTTAAAGAAAGGGAAATGAAATGAGAAAGTTCAAGTCACACGTGTGGTGATAATAATTTATATGAAAATGAATAGATTATAGATAGAATTAAAGAGAAAAATCATGAAAAAAGGTGGAGAGGGGGGAAGGATATAATTGCAAAAAACATTATCCTTGTCAATAATGGAGGCTACCCATTTCTCTGGCCGGCCCCTATGTTGAGCAAACATTGCTGTGTCTGCCTGTTACCAAGTCTAATACTACAACCAAATTCATTCATGGAAGAAAGGTTTATTAACCCAAGCTTTGACTGGTCTTTTTTAGCCTTTCTGGCTATCTTTTAGCTCCAACAATTTGATCCCATTTTTCTTTATATTATTATTATGATCTGATTTTATAAATCAAATTACAAGTAACAAATTACTAGTACTACTAGTAGGAGTAATTCATAAATTTCATTTTGTTTTTATCTCAAAGGTGAAAAACTGCAAGGGAACTTCCAAAATGGACAGTACTTGGTGAGAAACTTTATTCAGGAATAACTGACAAATGACAATCATTTTGAAGCAGAAATGAGGTCATAGATTCACCAAACTCTGACCCTTTCCTCTTTTCCACATACCAAAAATTAAAAAGCATAGGAAAAAAAATACAACTAAAAAAGAGAGAAATAGTAAAATAAAACAAAGTCATGAAAAAAATCCTTATAGAAACAACCCCTCCATGTGGCAGGCAAAGGAAGCAATTTCAGGTTTTTTAATCTCTCAAATCCTTGATTAGCCTATAATTAATCACTCTATTGGCATTGCTATTAGCCTATTAGGCTCGACCTCAAAAATATATATGGACCTATTTTAATTTCCTTTTTTCGTGTTATTATATACCCATTTTAATTTAAGATTTAGAAAGATTAGTTTTTTATTATCAGTTTCAATTTTCAAAGGAGCATACTTTATATTATTCATTCATGAAAGTGTGAAAACAGAAAAGAAAATTGTGAGCGAGAAAGAGGAGAGAGGAAGAAGAATCTAAGGAAGCAGCAGTGCAAAAGCGGTTTCTTTCTCTTCCTCTAGAACTAAATAAAACTTTCTACGATAAAGAGAGCAAAATCCTCGTGAAAGAGAGAGAGAGACTTGTCTCCTGCGTGTCTATCCTTTGGACTTTGCTTGCCCCCATCTCTCTCCTTAATGCAACCCTCTCTTCTTCTTCTTCTTCTTCTTCAAGAAAGTACAGTTTGAAAACTTAAGGCAAATTAAGCTCGTTTTTGTTGCTGCAAAAGAAGAAAGGATGACTGGGGCATCAGGGAGATTACCGACCTGGAAAGAGAGGGAGAACAACAAGAGGAGAGAGAGGAGAAGAAGAGCTATAGCTGCAAAGATATACTCTGGGCTTCGAGCTCAAGGCAACTATAAGCTCCCTAAACATTGTGATAACAACGAGGTTTTGAAAGCTCTTTGTTCTGAAGCTGGTTGGATCGTTGAAGAAGATGGTACCACTTATCGAAAGGTTTGCCTTTCTTTCGGTTTCTGGGTTTTATTCATTTTGCAGTTTTAGATCTACATGCATGCATTCTTTTTATGCCAAATTTTGTTTTTTGATGTTTGGGTTTCTCTTGATCTGCTGTTTTGTTTAACTTATATTCATCTGTTAGTGGTTTACTTTTTGTTTCTGATGTACTTGTTGATTGAATTTGTTGGAGTTATGGTGTCTGTTCTTTGTTTGATTTATTTACTTTTGGCTTGATCTGGGAAACCACTGAAGAAAGAAAGAGATGATAAAAATTAAAGTGTTAATTTTTCCATAATCTGGCCACACATTTCTAAGACCCTGATCAAGAATTCAAGATATTCCTTCTAGAACAGATAGTCATAGATCTTCGTAATTGTTAAAGTGAATGATATAATGTACTTATAGAAGTAACAAAAGAAATTAATGATTTTGGAACCGGTTTTGTTGCTTCATTAATAGTTTTGGATCATGTTTTTCCTAATTACTTGTGTAATGGCTCTGATTCAGGGATGCAAGCCACCTCCATCTGAACTTGCAGGAGCCTCAACAAACATCAGTGCATGTTCATCTATTCAGCCAAGTCCACAGTCCTCATCTTTCCCAAGTCCTGTGCCTTCCTACCATGCCAGCCCTTCCTCCTCCTTGTGCCCCAGCCCAACTCGTTTTGATGCAAATCCCTCCACATATCTTCTTCCATTTCTCCAAAACATTGCATCTATCCCTAACAATCTCCCACCTCTTAGAATATCCAGTAGCGCTCCTGTAACCCCTCCGCTTTCTTCCCCAACTTCCAGAGGATCTAAGCCTAAAGCTGACTGGGAATCCCTTTCCAATGGATCCCTAAACTCGTTCCGCCACCCTCTTTTCGCTACCTCAGCCCCATCTAGCCCCACAAGGCGGCAACATCATACCCCAGCCACAATACCGGAATGTGATGAATCCGATGCTTCAACCGTGGATTCTGGCCGGTGGGTGAGTTTTCAGACTGTGGCATCCACAGCAGCAGCTGCTGCTGCTGCTGCCGCCGCCGCTCCTCCTTCACCCACATTCAATCTTGTGAAAAGGGCAGTTCAGCAGCATAACCCTCTACAGGATGGTGCCAGGAGTCATGGTGTGGTAACATGGGGGACAGTAACAGAGCTTGGGAGAGGCTCGGAATTTGAGTTTGAGAATGGTAGGGTAAAACCCTGGGAGGGTGAGAGAATACATGACATTGGGGTGGATGATCTGGAACTTACACTAGGGACTAGCAAAACCTGTGCATAAGCTTCCATTAAGAAAATTAACCTTAATTTCCTTTAGAGTATGGGATTCATTGTGCATTCTCTCAGCATTGCTCGGTTTCTTTGCTGAAATCTATCGGTCGTGTTGTGTGTTCCATATTGGAAGTCTTAGTCTTCCCTTTGAGTTCTTGCATAGCTCGAAGATCATCGATATCTATCTGTTTCAAATATGTACAGTTTTGAGCTCAAGGAGACACTATCCAGTATCTAAACAACTTATGCCTATTGCATTTGATTGTCAGACGAAGGAATTCACAGGCCATTCAACCGGGAAAATATCACAGAGCTCAATCTTTCAAGTGGTATGAAGAGAAAATTAGACTGGAGCAAGATTAGGGGTTTATATGAATCTTGTTCCTCTTGCAATGTTTATGTTTACAGTTTTATGATTTCTTCATTTATCATGTTATGAATTGATAGGATTCTACCTTTCAGATAGCTAGAGATATTGCTGTGTTCATTTTCAAACTCAGAATTTAGAAGGCAGATACTATAGTTTACTCAATACCAGTGCTGAATGTCTATCTTGATGTCAATGATTTATACATCCTTTGTTTCTTTTCTTTTATTAGGATTGGAAATGATATGATAAATTGACAAATGAACCAAAAATAAAAACAAGACTATGAACAATTGGTAGGGCCATTGTATGTTGTCTAAAATGTTTGGTTTCTTACAAAAAATGAATTTCTGAAACTTGTGCAGTCTTTGGGGGTTGCGAAGGTCAAACTTTAAAGAGCATCTTAGAATTAAAAAATGAAAAATCCCTAAGCTATGACTATGATGGGGCCCCTCTTCCACGTGATGTGTAGTTTTTGTGTAGGCATGTGATCTATGTCACGCTTGATGTTGTAACTTGTAATGTACCAACTAATTGTCTAATTTAATAACTTCGTTTCTCAATTATTGTTAGGCTATCTATTCAAAAAAAAAAAGAAAAAAAAATTATTGTTAGGCTATCACCAAATTGGCCCCTTCCAATTTGTTTTTCTCATATTTCATGATTCATCTTAGCCAAATTATTATTAAGGCACGGCCTGAAATTAGGTAAATTTGGGGCCTAACTAAATCTGCCAATTGAGTTTGGAAACATAAGCCCAAGCTTTTATGGACTCAGGCTGGACAGGCAGGTTTTTCAAGCTCAAGCCCGAGCCTATGGGCCACTTTTGTTCTTCTAGCTCTCTAGCCAACGCAAACAAGTCAAGAATGTGAGTTTTCTATGTGAACCATATTGCTCGCACAAACAAAAGCCCAAGCTTAACCATCTAATAACGCTGAATATTTAGCAAGTGTGTTTCTTTTTGAGAATTTTCTGTTGCTATATTAATGGTGTCATACTAATGGGGTTGGATGGGGTGGTAAGCGACTGTTCCTGCTTAAATAGGTATAAGGTTCGAGATCTTGGTCGTCTCTGTCGGCATACTCACCTATCAAACACAGGTACGCAATAAGGTTCGAGATCTTGGTCGTCCCTGTCGGCATACTCACCTATCAAACACAGGTACGCAATAGGTTCAGATCTTGATCGTCCTTATCGGCATACTCACCTATCAAACACAGCAACGCGGGTCAAATCCGGATTAGCCACCACAAGTGGGAGAAAAAGATATTAATGGTGACACGATCATCAACAGAAATTTGAAATTTCAGCTAAAAATGTTGATAATTACTATGAGCCATAGCCCATGTATGTATTAATGAGAGTAGAGGTGTAAACCTTTACCACCATTCCTTTAAAGTTTCAACTGCCAGTCCTACTCTTACCTGTTTAATAACTACTAGTCCTACTCTTACTTGTTTTTCCCACAAAAACACGATGAAAGGGTTATTTTCATCAATTTGGCAGATTCATGACAAAAAGCTGAAAAAATGAAGAAAAACAAGGTTGGGTAGAGCTAACTTTCTTTGCTATATACCTTTATGCATAATATTGCATATACTCCCGAACAGCAATGACGAAAGTGCAAATAGAATAGTGTTCGAGCTATGGCGCCTTCGAACAAAAAGCAGCATCTAGTTATACTATCCTCCCCTGCTCATCCCACCCCTGCCATTGAGCTTGGCAAACGCCTTGTCACTACCCAATCCGCAAAAGTTACAGTCATTCTCTCTTGCTTTGATAAATTCGTAGCATCCTTATCAAAAACCATTGCAGCCATTCCCAAAACCGACCTTTTCAATATCATCCTACTTCCGCCGGCTGACCTTTCTGGTCTCGTCGACCCTACTCATACTGGTCTTTATGCGGTTGTCTCAGGGGTCCGTGTATCCAAACCCGGTTTCCTGTCTGCCATATCTGCACTCGAAACTCCTCCAACTGCTCTAATTGTTCATGTTTATGCGATCGAGTGTTTGAAAATTGCTGACGAGCTTAAGGTTCCCAAATATGTTTACATATGCGCTCACGCATGGTATCTCGCGTTGATCATATATACTCCAATTCTTGATGAAGAGGTCGGAGGAGAGTTTGGTGATAAGAAAGAACCGTTTCTTCTTCCAGGTTGCACACCGGTTCGACCGGAGGATTTGCCTGACCCAATGGTGGTTCAAACCAGGAAAGATTACCTTGAATTTTTGCAAATCGGTTTGGATTTCCCAAAGGCTGATGGAATTTTGGTGAATACATGGGAGGAATTACAGCCTAAAACACTAGCAGCATTGAGGGATGATAAGCTACTGGGGGGAATTATTAAGGCAAGAATTTTCCCAATTGGGCCAATAGTGACGGAATTAGGAGCAGCCGAAGTGAAGAGCGAGTTGTTTGAATGGCTAGACAAGCAACCGAGTGAATCGGTGCTTTATATATCGTTTGGAAGCATGGGAGGGTTATCATTAGAGCAAATGGGTGAATTGGCTTGGGGTTTGGAATTGGCACAGCAAAGATTTATCTGGGTTGTTCGTGCACCGACGGTTAAATCAGGAACCGGATCAGCCCCCAAGTTTGGGCACAACGCCGCCGGCGATATGTCGGGTTACTTACCGGAAGGGTTTTTGGACAGGACAAAAAACAGGGGAATTGTGGTTCCGCAATGGGCACCGCAAGTGCAAATCTTGAGCCATCCATCGTGCGGTGGATTTTTAACCCATTGCGGGTGGAATTCAACTTTAGAATGTATTAGTAATGAATTGCCGATGATCGCTTGGCCGCTGTATGCAGAGCAAAGAATGAATGCTACGATGTTAACAGAGGAGTTTGGGATTGCGGTTCGATCAAAAACGATGCCGTCTAAGGGTGTTGTTGAGAGGGAGGAGATAGCTACGATGGTAAGGAAAATATTTGTGGATGAAGAAGGGAAGAAGATAAGAAGCAAGGTCAAAGAACTGAAACTGAGTTCAGAGAAAGCTTGGAGCCATGGCGGTTCTTCCTTCAGTGCTCTGGCTGAAATGGTAGCACATAGTCAAAGCCTACAGCTATAGAAGAAATTGATTGTAATCAGTTTCAATTCCAATCTTTTATGAGTAATGTTCTTTTTCTATTCGTAGTTACCTTTTTTTGTCTTACAATTACATGTCACATATGATGATGATACCTCTTCGGTGTTAGACAAGTTTCCTTTTTCGTTAATCCTCTTTTAATATTCGTTAAATCTAATTTTACATATAAGAAACTCCTGCAATATCTGCTTTAGAGACTCCTGCAATCGCTCTTATTGTTCATGTTTATGCGCGCAGTTGATTGTTTGGAAATTACTGATGAGCGTAAGAATCCTAAATTTGTTTATGTAAGCTCTAATGCATGGTATCTTGCACTTTTTCTATATCTTCCAAATTCCAATATTAGTTCTAGATGAACATCATCAAGAACCATTTGCTCTTCCAGGGTGCAGCCCACAACGCTAGCAGCTTTGAGGGACGAGAGGCTCTTGGGAAGTGTTGACAAGGCACCCATTTTCCCCATTGGCCCAATAATTGAACAGGGAACTCTCACCTCAAAGAGTGATATGCTATTCGAGTGGCTTGACAAGCAGCCGAATGAATCAGTGCTTTACATAGCCTTCGGAAGCATGGGAAAGCTATCACTCGAGCAAATGACAGAATTAGCTTGGGGTTTAGAAATGAGCCAACAAAGGTTTATTTGGGTAGTGCGTCCACCCAAAACAAAGCCGGGAATCGACTATCGAGGTCGATGGTAATAATATGTCGAGTTATTTACCCCAAGGGTTTATGTCTCGGACACAAAACAGGGGAATGGTGGTTCCCCAATGGGCGCCGCAAGTGCAAATCTTGAGCCATCCGTCATGCGGTGGATTTTTCACACATTGCGTGTGGAATTCTGCCATGGAATGTATCAGTAATGGTTTGCCCCAATGATTGCCTGGCCACTTTATGCAGAGCAAAGGATGAATGCTACGATGTTGACTAAGGAGTTTGGCATAGCTGTTCGATCGAACACGATGCCGACCATGGGTATCGTCGGGAGGGAGGAGATTGAAACGATGATTAAGAAAATATTTCATCGATGAACAAGGGAGAAAAATAAGAGGCAGAGTCAAAGAGCTGAAACTTAGTGCAGAGAAAGCTTGGAGCATAGGTGGTTCTTCGTATAATGCACTAGCTGCAATGGTGAAACGTTGCAACAAGTAATAAAACAGAGTTGGTTGATGAAATGATTGTTGAACATGGAGTACTGCCTTTTGATATATGGTTCAAGATTCTATTTAGATTATATGAAATTAATTAAGCTGAATTTTATATCTTCGGATTAATAAATGTTGTTATCATTTTTTGTAAGTTTGAAAAAGCTTCACTTGAAAATGATGATGAGTACTTATATTAAGATAGGTGGATGCAAAGAATCATCAATTTATTAACAGTAGAATTCAATACTATAAGCATTGCGCATGTGTTAAACAAAATGAACATGAA
Organism: Corchorus olitorius; assembly: GCA_001974825.2. Classification (NCBI taxonomy): domain Eukaryota; kingdom Viridiplantae; phylum Streptophyta; class Magnoliopsida; order Malvales; family Malvaceae; genus Corchorus; species Corchorus olitorius. Next base: position 5,251 of record AWUE01017860.1, on the reverse strand, counting down.
AAGTCAATGAAAAACAAACTAAAATTAATCAAAATGCACTTGAAATTAAGTAAACAAGAAGAAACAGAGCATGATGCTGTGTGCAAGTACTGCAACGAACTTTTTGGAGAATGGTCAAATTAAATTATAGAAAAGTCTGTACTAAGACGACTATTATCGGGCAATTACGGGTTGACTCAATGCTATGGCATATCCAGAACGTAGGTACGGAGGCATTCTCCATCATTAAACTTGTGTGGTCTTCAAATCGCCATAATTAATCATCATGATAATTTGGATGATTATATAATAAGTATCCTAGCTAGTATTGAACAAAAACCAAAAAACAGAGAATCCATGCTTTAAAATCTTCATATATAGATAATAGATTCAACTTACCCATTATTTTATAGGCTATCCTAAAATTATACTACTGTATATGCTTTTAGCCTTTTAATTTCCAAGTTTCTTTGATCATCTAATTACTTTGCTGAATTTCAGATATGGAGGTACGTGGAGACTCCAAGGCTCATGCAGTGCTATTATCAAGCCCTGGCTTCGGCCACCTTATCCCTGTCATAGATCTCGGAAAGCGCCTGGTCACGGTCCTCAATTTCAAGGTAACAATCTTTGTTGTTGCCTCTCAAACTTCAGCAGTGCAATCACAAATCCTCGAATCATCCATGACCCCGGCGGAGCAGTTTGAAATCATCGAGCTTCCACCACCCGATATCTCCCACCTTGTTGGTGCCGCGGCCGCCGTGGTTACACAAATAGCCGTTCTCATGCGTGAGATCAAACAAGTCTTTTCATCAGCAGTCTCTGCTTTAAAATCCCCTCCTACTGTTCTCATAGTTGATTTCTTCGGATTTGAATCTTTAGATATTGCTGATAAATTTAACATTCCAAGGCTTGTTTACGTTCCTTCTCATGCATGGTTCCTTGCGTTGACTATATATCTTCCAAGATTAGATGAGGTGGTGAAAGGAGAGTACGTTGATGAAAAAGAAGCTCTGTTTATTCCTGGATGCAAATCGGTTCGACCTGAAGATGTAGTCGACCCAATGATGTGCCGATCAGATCAACAATATCTAGAGTATGTGAAAATGGGCATCGGAATTCCAACTGCTGATGGGATTTTGGTTAATATATGGGAGGATTTGGACCCTACAACACTTACTGCTTTGAGAGATAATAATCTCTTAGGCCATTTTACCAAGGTACCCATCTATCCTATTGGTCCAATGGTTAGGCCAACGAAACCTGTATTGGAGTCAGACAAGGAGATATTTAACTGGTTAGACAAGCAACCGAGTGGATCTGTGGTTTTTGTCTCGTTTGGGAGTGGAGGAATGTTGTCAAAGGAGCAAACAAAAGAGTTGGCTTGGGGTTTAGAGCTAAGCCAACAAAGATTCATTTGGGTTGTTCGAACACCAGCTTTAAAATCCGGTGATGGCTCATATTTCACTGTTGGAAGCGGTACGAGCCATTCCAACATAGCAAGCTATTTGCCAGAAGGATTCTTGGACCGGACCAAGAATCTGGGGTTAGTAGTCTCAGATTGGGCTCCCCAAGTTGAAATCTTAAGCCATGGATCAATAGGAGGATTCTTTTCGCACTGCGGGTGGAATTCAACTTTAGAAAGTATCATTAATGGAGTACCATTAATCGCTTGGCCCTTATACGCAGAGCAGAAAATGAATGCTACGATGTTGGCAGAAGAGCTGAGAATAGCGGTTCGATCTAAAACCTCGCCATCGAAGGAAATTGTAGGGAGGGAGGAGATTGAAATGATGGTGAGAAAGATAATGATGGATGACGAAGGGCATCGAATGAGGGGTAGAGTCAAGGAGCTCAAATTGACCGCAGAGAATGCTTGGACTACAAATGGGTCTTCTTCTAAAGCATTGGCTCAAGCAATGTGTTGATTATTCTTTTCATTTTCCTGTATGGTTTTAATGTTGTGTTTACAAGATTTGTACTATAGCTATGTATGTAAAATTAATCTCAAATAAAAAAAAGGTATGTAAAATTAAGGGAGAATTCCACTTAGATATATTGAATTTCAAAATAATTAACTAGTGGTGGTATAGTGAAAAGTCGTCATTATTTGGTGTACTGGTAATTCTTATCACTTTTAAATGTAATGAATTATTTAGAGGTAATGTCAAAAATATCCCTTTTAATTTTTTTTTTAAGAAAACAAAGAGCTGTCATTTTGAGTGTTTTGGAATTCATAATAATAAATTTGTCCATTATTTTATATAATTACAACATAGCAGTTAACACCTTCAGACCATCATCATATTTTTCCGTGACCCATAAATCGTTCGGCGATGCTACTATATACCATAAAAAAAAAAAGAAAAAGAAAGAAAAAACTCAATTTCAGCTTTTTAGACATCCTCTTTACGGCTTTGGATTTAGTTCCACCTGGAAACTCATTAATTTTCCTGGATCTGAATTAAGCGAGCCTATATTCATCATTCATTCCCGCCGGAAAATCGAGAGTTAACAAATATAACTAAAACTCCAAACACTTATCAAACCATTTTCATCATTGGAAACCCGAAATCAATACTTTAATCCTCACTTTGTCTATGATTTCAAAGTTTGTGCTTTGTGGATGACAAATGGATCTTTGAAGTCCGATGTATATGCTACAGTCAAAGTTGGATCAAGGTTGTCAATCATTATAGCAAAGCCCAGTGTTGATAGACTTATATGTTGCTTTGTTCAGATCCTAAAAATTGACTTCGCTTTTATATAGTTCTGTTGTTGCTTTTTCTTATTGTTTTAAGAATTGTTTTTCTTTTTTGGTGTTTATGTTCAAGTTGCTTGATTTCATCGGGTATATCTGCTTGGCTCTTTAAAAAAATTGTGGCCATCGTTTCGGCTTTTGAAATAAAGTGTTTGGCTCAAAACGTCAATTGAGTTTGTTTAGGATATACATTTCATTACTCAAAGCTTAGTTTTACAAAGACAAATGGTTTTCTTAAAAAAGAAACGGAGAGAAGGAAATTAAGACTCGTTTGCGTAGCTAAGGAAATATGGGTAAATTTGGCATTTCAATGAACTTTTCATTACACCAATTAAAGATACCATTACACCAATTGTTGATGAATCTTTAGTATACCACCAACCAGTGATTAGTTTGTCTTCCAATACACCTAAGTGGAATTCTCCCTAAAATTAATATGCATGAACAACTTTGGGAATATCCCACCTTATTGCAAGCCTGATTAACCTATCTTTTTCTTGAAATTCAGGATCTAAATTTTAGGTCACTTCTTTTGATTTTGGGAATAAACATGAACTCGATTCAATAAGCTTTTCGTTACATGTATTAATCAAACCTTTTTGTCACTATTCCTCTACTACAATAAAATAGGAAATGTATTTATACGAGAATTTTGTGTTCAATTAGGAATTAGGATAGGGAAAAGCTATAAGCAATAAAACATAAAGGGTGGGTTTAAATTATATTAATTAAGGTTCACTTAATCAATTCTGAATCACCACCAAGATTTAGTTTACACCCGCATTCATCATTGAAACTCTTATTAATTGCATTAATTCACCAATATGGCTGAGATTTGATTTGATGAATATAGATATTTCAAGGAGTCTTGGCACCAAAAATCATGTAAAACTGAATAGGGGTCCCGAAACACGTTTGTGGCTTAAAACCATAATGATTAGTACACGATTTTGATTAAAATTTTGTAAAATTGAACCGAACGATTTTTACTCAATTTTTGCCACAATACTCATAAAAAGAATACAATTCAATGTCAAAAAGATTAAAGGATTTTTTACGCTTCTAATAGCGTTTTTCCTATTTTTTCCGAATAAGTTGATAATTAAATCGAAACAAGATTTAGATGCTCGTAAAAACAAATCCTTAAATCCAATGTAGTTGAGATTTGGTTTGATGAATATAGATGTTACAAGGAGTCTTGGCGTAAAAAATCATGCAAATCTGAGCCGGGGGCTCAAAACGCATTTTAGCTTAAAACCGTGATGCACGATTTCAGTTAAAATTTTGTAAAAATTGAACCGAAAGATTTTCTATCAATTTTTTTTTGCCACAGTACTCATAAAAAATATATAATTCAACACCAAAAAGATTGAAGGGCTTTTCACGCTTCTAATATCATTTTTTTTTCCGAATTATTTTATAATTAAATCGAAACTGGATTTTGGTGCTCGTAAAAACAAATCCTTAATATGGCTGAGATTTGGTTAGATGAATTTAGATATTTAAAGGAATCTTGGCGTAAAAAATAATGCAAAACTGAGACGGGACCTGGAACACGTTGTTAGCCAAAATCGTGCGATTTTGGCTAAAATTTTGCAAAAAATTGAAGCGAAAGATTTTTCATCATTTTTTGGCCACAATACTCATAAACAAAATGATTGAAGAGTTTTTCACAATTCTAATATCGTTTATCCAATTTTTTTCAAATTAATTTCTAATTATATGAAAACAATTTCTGATTCTTGTAAAAACAAATAGTTCAATCCAATGTGGCTGAGATTCGGTTTGAGGGATATAGATATTTCAATGAATCTTGACGTAAAAAATCATGCAAAACTAGGCCGGGACCCAGAACGCGTTTTTAGCAAAACACTGTGATGATTAGTACACGATTTCAGCTAAAATTTTGCAAAAAACTAAACCGAAAGATTTTTACTCAATTTTTGGCCACAATACTCATAAAAATGTATACAATTCAACGTCAAAAAGATAAAAGGGCTTTTCACGCTTCTAATATCGTTTTCCCGCTTCTAATATCGCTTCCCTATTATTTTCTGAATTAATTGCTAATTAAATCGAAACAAGATTCAAATGCTTGTAAAAACAAAACCTTAAATCCAATGTGGTTGAGATTTGGTTTGATGAATATAGGATATTTCAAGGAGTCTTGGCCTCAAAAATCATGCAAAACTAAGCCGGGGGCCCAAAACGCGTTTTTAGCTTAAAACCGTGATGATTAATACACGATTCCGGTTAAAATTTTGTGAAAGATTTTTCCTCAATTTTTTGCCACAATACTCATACAAAATATATAATTCAACACCAACAAGATTGAAGGGTTTTTTCACGCTTCTAATATCATTTTTTCCGAATTATTTTATCATTAAATTGAAACTGGATAAGATACTTGTAAAAACAAATCCTTAAATTAAATTTGGCTGAGATTTGGTTAGATGAATATAGATATTTCAATGAGTCTTGGCGGCAAAAATCATGCAAAACTGAGCCGGT
>AWUE01017857.1:0-11688 GCA_001974825.2 Corchorus olitorius | reverse complement strand
ATTTTGGCTAAATGCAAAAAACTGAACCGAAAGATTTTTACCCAATTTTTATCCACAATACTCATAAGAATTATACAAGTCAACGTCAAAAAGATTAAAGGGCTTTTCAAGCTTTTAATATCGTTTTTCCTATTTTTTCAATTAATTGCAAATTAAATCGAAACAAGATTGAGATGCTCGTAAAAAAATATCCTATAAATCCAATGTGGCAGAGATTTGGTTAGAAGGGTATAGATATTTCAATGAGTCTTAGCGTAAAAAATCAGGCAAAACTGAGCCAGGACCCAAAACGTGTTTTTAGCAAAAAACCGTGATGGTTAGTACACGATTTCGGCTAAAATTTTTCAAAAAACCGAACCGAAATACTTTTACTCAATTTTTTACCACAATACTCATAAAAAATATACAATTCAACGTAAAAAAGATTAAAGGGCTTTCCAAGCTTCTAATATCGTTTTTCCAATTTTTTCTGAATTAATTGCTAATTAACTCGAAACAAGATTTAGATGCTCGTAAAAACAAATCCTTAACTCCAATGTGTCTGAGATGTGGTTTTATGTATATATATATATTTCAAGGGGTCCTGGCGTAAAAAATCATTCAAAACTAAGTCAAGGGCCCGAAACACGTTTTTAGCTTAAAACCGTGATTGTTAGTACACGATTTCGGATAAAATTTTGCAAAAACTGAATCGAAAGATTTTTAGTCAATTTTTTTGCCACAATACTCATAAAAAATACAATTCAAAGTCAAAAATACTAAAGGACTTTTCACGCTTCTAATATCATTTTCCCTTTATTTTTCCTAATTATTTTATCATTAAATCGAAACTGGATTTTACAAATCCTTAAATTCAATGTGGCTGAGAGTTGGTTAGATGAATATAGATATTTCAATGACTCTTGGCGCAAAAAATCATGCAAAACAGAGCCGGACTCGGAACACGTTGTTAGTAAAAAAAAAACCGTGATAGGCTCAGCACACGATTTTGCTAAAATTTTGCAAGAATTGAAACAAATGATTTTTCCTCATTTTTCTGAATTAACTTCTAATTATATGAAAAACGATTTTTGACTCTTGTAAAAACAAATAGTTCAATCCAATGTGGCTGAGATTCGGTTAGAAGAATATAGATATTTCAATGAGTCTTGGCGTCAAAAATCATGCAAAACTGAGCCGGGACCCAGAACATGTTTTTAGCAAAAAACCGTGATGGTTAGTACACGATTTCGACTAAAATTTTGCAAAAACTAAACCGAAGGATTTTTACTCAATTTTTTGCCACAATACTCATTAAAATATATAATTCAACATCAAAAATTTTAAAGGGGTTTTCAAGCTTCTAATATGGTTTTCCTATTTTTTACGAATTAATTGCTAATTAAATCGAAACAAGATATTGATGCTCGTAAAAACAAATTCTTAAATCCAATTTGGCTGAGATGTGGTTTTATGAATATAGATATTTCAAGGACTCTTGGCGTAAAAAATCATGCAAATCTGAGCCGGGGGCACGAAATGCGTTTTTAGCTTAAAACCGTGATGGTTAATACACGATTTCAGTTATAATTTTGTAAAAATTGAACCGAAAGATTTTTCTCAATTTTTTCCACAATACTCAGGAAAAAAATATAATTCAACACATGAAAGATTGAAGGGCTTTTCACACTTCTAATATCATTTTTCTTTTTTTTTGAAATATTTTATCATTAAAATCGAAACTGGATTTTGATACTCGTAAAAACAAATCCTTAAATCCAATGTGGGTGAGATTTAGTTAGATGAATATAGATATTTAAAAGACTCATGGCGCGAAAAACATGCAAAACTGAGGAGGGGCCCGGAACGCATTTTTAGTCGAAAACTGTGATGGTTAGTATATGATTTCTGTTAAAATTTTGTAAAAATTGAACCGAAAGATTTTTCCTCAATTTTTGACTACAGTGCTCATAAAAAAATGATTCAAGAGCTTATCACGCTTCTAATAACATTTTTCAATTTTTTTTTCCGAATTAAATTCTAATTATATGAAAACCGATTTTTGATGCTCGCAAAAATAAAATTTTCAATCCAATGTGGCTGAGATTCGGTTAGAAGGAGATAGATATTCCAACGAGTCTTGGCGTAAAAAATCATGCAAAACTGAGTCTGGACCCCAAACGTGTTTTTAGCAAAAAACCGTGATGGTTAGTACACGATTTCGGCTAAAATTTTGCAAAAAATTGAACCGAAATACTTTTACTCTATTTTTGACTAAAATACTCATAAAAAATATACAATTCAACGTCAAAAAGATTAAAGGCATTTTCAAGCTTCTAATATCGTTTTTCCAATTTTTTCCGAATTAATTGCTATTTAACTCGAAACAAGATTTAGATGCTTGTAAAAACAAATTCTTAACTCCAATTTGTCTGAAATGTGGTTTTATGAGTATAGATATTTCAAGGGGTCTTGGCGTAAAAAATCATTCAAAATTAAATCAAGGGCCCAAAACGCGTTTTTAGCTTAAAACCGTGATGATTAGTACACGATTTCGGTTAAAATTTTGTAAAAATTGAACCGAAAGATTTTTCCTCCATTTTGTAAAGATTTTTTTGCCACAAACTAGTGAGGTTTTGTTGGTAGCGGCTTATAGGAGTCAGGGTGGGTTGGATAATCTTGCTGCATTTCTTAATTGGATCGAACCAAAGAGCGCGGATCTGATTTTATTTGATCCCAAGGGCAGGCAGACTAACCTTGTTGTTCAACCACAATGTTAAAGTGGTAATATCCCACATTGGTTATGTTTGACATGATTGGGTGCCTTATATACATGAAGAGCCTCTCCACCTATAGCCAATTGGTTTTAGGTTGGATGCTTAACATGGTATCAGAGCTCAGGTCTGTCCTGTTGCGCCCCAGACTCGGTTGTCCACGTGTAGGCCCGTTCTGTTTCGGGTGTTGTCCCGGGCTACACGTGAGGGGTGTGTTAAAGTGGTAATATCCCATATTGGTTATATTTGACATGACTGAGTGCCTTATATACATGAAAAGCCTCTTCACCTATAGCCACCTATAGCCATTAAGTTGGATGCTTAACACACAAAGTGTTCTTAATGCATTTTTTGCTGGGGATTACATAGAGAGCTTGGTTTTTCTAAACAAAGAGAGCGGTGCTTCATCTTATGAAGGGGCTACCATTAAAGAGAAACAGAAGTACTTATTTCTCCATACTATCTTACTTTAGAGTTGTTAAAGAATATACTATATCGTTTTTGAAGCTGCTTTCTATTTATCCCTTCATAGCTCAGTAGTATATACTATGTTGTTCTTAGAGCAAAAATCTGAGATATAGTTTGTTGCTTGTTCTGCATAATCCACTGTAGTTTAAGTCTAAATTACTTAGTCCGATGCTCATGTCCAGTTTTTAAGCTGCCTCGGTTTACATGGTGATTATCCCTTACATTGTGATTATTGATAATAACAGGTCTATCAACTCAGAGTCAGAGGTAAGCATCGAACATGATTTGGATCAAGATAGGTCAATGATGGGTTCAAGCAGCAATGATGCTGATGAAGAAGTGGAAGAGGACAATTCAAATGCAACTGCAAGAATGGAAATGTAAGTATACCTTTTTTACTTGCAAAATTGCCGCATAGATTGAAAGTGAATCTGTAGTCATAGTTTGTTTGGATTTTGTAGCTTAGCCTAGCCCTTAAGCTATACTAGGGCTGTAAATCATATATATATATATATATTATATTAACTGAAATACCAAGAAACATTTTTTTTCTAATTTCGTAGTCAATGCATGCTCTGCTTGTGCAAACTTTTATCAATGTCATCTTAACCACGGTCTTTTTGACATTATACAAATTGGAAGACATAACTCTAGCTATTTAGAAATGCTGCTATCTTCACATGCTTAAGTGGTTAAAAATTTAAAACGATATGATGGTCCCAAACATATGTGGCATTTATTTATCAGAATTCATGCTACTTTTCTGGTCTATTTACATTCAATTTGAAAGTTTGTTAGATTGCCATGTTTTCTGCTTGACAACCTTTATAGTTCTTCTTTGAAAACATTCCAAAGTACTATGTCTTGTAAATTATTGCATGAAGTTTTGTTTACTTAAGAGTATAGTCTATGGTCTATGAAGCTTAGCATTGTGGTTGGAATGGCAGCATGATGCCTCCTCAGCTTGACATCCTCTCACCCTTTGTTTGTTTAAATCTTTATAAAGAAAATTTTTTCCGATGCAGGATGTTTTAGAGAATGATCAAGTTTCCTACCAGTTGGTGAAACTGAGGCAGCCAAATTGAGTCTTCCCTATGCAAGTCTTAGATTGGATGCTGCTAGTTTTTCTAAAAGTGAGAAGGTGGTAAATATCTATGTATTATATATATTACTAATCAAGGACTTTAGGGTTAGGAGTAACAGAAGAAGTAGGTAAATGCTTTTAATAATCATCTCAGTTCAAGAATGTATATAGCTCATTTGGACCCTGTTGTTTGAGCTGTTGCCATTGGATACATCGACCCTTTTTGTTTCCCCTTAACAATTCAATGATGCTGTTACTGCTATATGTTTTTTTCTAGCCTGCAATTTCCAAAAAGAAAGATAAAAGGTTGATTTGTGTGCCATCATTTTATAAAGGAGGGAAATAAGTGAATAAAATAAATCCTGAAATAAATCATACGAAAATGTTTTGTTTTGAGAAAAAAAAAGTTGGTACTTGGAATGGGTATTCTATCCCATTTCTTATGATTTTATGAAATATATATAAAAAAAGCATTTTAATAACTTTTAAAAATAAAAAAGAAAAGCCATTGGGCATTTGGCCTGGTGGTAGAGTACTGGACTCTTAGCTCCAGTCTATCTGGACCATGAGGTTTCAGATTCAACTCTCACGGAATATGAGTTTAATTTATAATTTGTTTGTTTGATTTATCTGGTTTGTAGGTAGGTATAATTTCTAATTTCTAGATTCAAGAGCAGTTGGACCGGATAAAAGTAAATTGGATTGAGCCTTGCTTATTTTGGGCTTTTGATATTTTTAAAAGGAAACAAATGGACGTTTGACGAGAGAAGAAAAGGTCAAACAGGACACATTAACGGAAACGCGCCGTGCGCCACTAGGGTTTACGATCACCCAAAAAAAAAAAAAGAAAAAGAAAAAATCTAAGGCGGTTTACCAAAAAAAATACACATAGCCGTTTGAAAGAAAGTAACGCGCATTTTTTTTCCCGTTGAGATTCTGGAGGAGAATTTGGAAAGAAAAAGAAACGAAAATTTTCCTTCCTCACTTCTCACTCGGATTTTCCCACCAAAGATGAGCGCGATGGAGGAAATCCAAAATCCTATGGCTGCCGCCGCCATTATTACTTCACTCTCAAACAGCTTTCGTCTGCTTCCTCTGTCCGCCATTCCTCCCATGTTGGATTGCATTCTTGCTTCAACTTCCTTATCTCCATCGTCTCTTTTCTATTCTCTACTCGACGATCTCGCCAATCTCATCGAGGTAATTCTTCTACTCCACAAAATTTTAATTGTCAAAATGCAAATAATTCTTTCGTTCTTTTGTGTAAAATTAGTAAAGTTTATCGTATAATAAATGTTCAATTCTTTTTACTTTACATATTTTCTTAAAAGCAATTCGATTACAATGTTTGTCTACATAGGTGCTAATGCGGACGGGAAGTTGGATTCCGATCATCGTACGAATTTTGCGTCAGTGGTGGGAGCATTATGCCATCTTCTCACTAAAGGAGGTTAGTTAATCTTTTCATTGATAGTTTTCCAAAATTGCTGTCATTTCCATTCGATGTTAATGTGGACTTTACGTATTGTTTCTAGTGAATTGCTAAGGCTATAGTGGTTAAACTAGTCGACACCTTTGGGTAATTACTGAAAGTAGTTATTTAATGTTATCTTGGTTTGAATCTTAAGAGAGTTTTGTTTCCTTGCTTTCTGGATGCGTTACAATTTGTTCACGGAGTTCATTGCATTGATAAGGGTGGTTTCTATGCAGAGACTAATCATGAAGGTTTGCAGTCTTTTTTATGGAAAGGTTTTATTCCGCTGATGAAGACGGGACATGAATTTGACCGTGAGCTTCTTAACCAGGTAGCATTGCTGGGTGCTTTCTCGTATCTTACATATATTTGTTTTCTACATCTAATATAACTTGTGTTCACATACGTCTGTCTAGTTACTCTAGTACTCTAGTTGGTTCAGTGCATGATGTTTGAAATTAGATTGCAGATTCCTTTTTTGATGTTGTGCAAAAGACTAATGCGTGGGAGGTTCTAGAAGCAACTTTGGTGCCTTTTTTCCTAAGATCAGTTGGCATTTCTGCTGGTATAATTCAAAATGAAGAATTGGATGGTGCCAAATGGTATAGAAGCTCAGTTTTTCAGGTCTCAAATGACCTGATAGAAATTGTGGCTAAGAACAAGGATTATATGCTCTCTCCGAACAGATCTTTTTCAGTACCACTATCATGCCATATTTTAAGCATAATTTTGGATGCTGCACTACGAGCTGCTCAAGCTTCTCCGGCTGCGGACTCAGTTTTGGCAAATGGGTCTATTATGCTGAAAAGTTTACTGCTAAATTACTTTGGAATTTGTGTAATGTGACCGAAAGGTTACTTTTACAAAGTTTGGAAAACCGATCTTGTACAATTGGCTTTCTGCTACCAGTCATTTTCAAAGCATTTGTTTCTCATAGCTCCTTTAGTATTACAGTTAACGGTGAGACACATATACTTTCCAGGTAAATTGATGGATGAAAAATGTGTTTGGTATAAATATTTCTTTTACTTATTTAACGTGAATCTGATTTCTATACAAATCTTTCTTTTTACTGACAAAATCTGTTTGGCTTCCAGGAATCATTTCTTTAAAAGAATATGGATATGCTGTAGAAGATTGTTCTCTCTTGGATCTTTAGAAAGAAGAGATGCATATAGTATACTGTCCTTGTATTTGTCTTATTTCTCTTGTACAACTACTTATGAAAACACTGACATGAGTGATGGAGCAGAAGAATTTGATATAAGAAGTGAAAAAGAACTTTGGAATGAAATCAAAAGAGGATTGGTACTTGACCCAATCTTTTTCTCTCTTCTTGTTGATTTATTTTATCAAATAATAACGAGAGACTATATATGATTTACTGCCTTTACTTCTTTAATCATGTGTTAATTAGTTGGTTTGTGGTGTATCAGGTTGATGAGGAGGGCCTAGTGAGGAAGCAGTCATTGCATATATTGAAGACAGTGTTATGTATGAGCAGTGCAAACCAATGCCATTCTGGCATTTCAGAGAAGAAATCTGAAGGCAAACATTCAGGTCCTCATGGTGTGACAAAGAGAGACCGCTGGGCTTATAACAAAGCAAAGTCTCTAGGGGTAGTAAAACTCTGCAACTCAGTTGATTCAGGCTTGAACAGTCGGCAGCAATGGGAGGCATTCTTGCTACTGTTTGAAATGCTTGAAGAGTATGGTACTCATCTTGTAGAAGCTGCTTGGAATCATCAGGTACTGGATAAAATCTTCTCTTGTGGCATGATAACTTTGTTCTTCACTTAAAGTCACGTTGCGGACTTCTTTCTCCCTTATTACTAAAAAATTCTTTACTCTCTCAAGCTGTTCTGTTGAGCCGCCTCTCCTCACGAAACCCTTGTTCTTCGGTTGTCTGGGTTTTCAGGTTAGTCTGAATTTTCTTTCGGTGTTTTATTTTACCTCTGTTCTTTTTATTAATCAATTGCTTCCTCCCATTGCTCTACGAATTTGATTAACTCATCTCTTGGGTACTTTAGTCAATTAGGGTTAGGATTTGATTTCCATATGTATACATCTGTGTCATGCAACTTTGCTCTACTTGGAACAACATTAATCTTACAAATAAATCTCTTTGTTTTTTCTGTCTCCGTATATATTTTGATTCATATGGTATTTTAATTTCGGTGGTGCAGCTGTTTATAATAAAGTCGCAGCAAGTTTCATCGTATCCAAGAAGATGATGCAGCGCATTTATTTTAATTATTTCTGTTTTTAATTATTTAATTAGGAGTGTTTTACTTTATCCTTACGTCATTAGGATTTTAATATTTATGGTTTTTCCTAGAAGGAGTAGGTTTTACTATTCCTACCAGGATTAGGATTTAGGTTAAGATAGTGTTTGGGAACTAACATTTGGATTTGGATTTAGATTTCAAATTTGTCTTTTTAAATGCATGATTTTGAAATTTAAAAATTTAAAATTCTTTGTTTGGGAACAAGTAATTTGAAATTCTATAATTTCAAATTCTTTGTTTGGTTTGGTTAGCTAATATTTGGATTTTGATTTGGATTTGAGGATTTGACACTAAAAAAAGTCAATAAAAATAACAAAATTTTTTTAAAAAATTCAGTATAATTAATAAAGCTAATATTAAAAAAAAAAAAACAAACAAGAGATACCAACAACTTGTAAAATCTCAATCTCATATCTATCCAATCTATAAAAATATGTCACAAGCTTCCTAACATGTTCTACCTCTATTTTTCAACCATCCAAGTCTATGTTCGCAGTAAATACAAGAAGGAACCAAATCATTTTCCTGTTATTACACAGAAATAATGTACATTTCAGGAACCAAATCATTAAACAAGAAGGAACTACAGACAATACTAAAGCAAACCGATTTACAAAGTAGTACATTTTTAAAACTTGTTATCTTGGAAGTAATAAACAAAAGGAAGAATGGCCCGCCGGTTCGGTGTATAGTCCTTGAACCTAGTCAATGTGAATAACAGGAAACAAAGCCAGGTGATTGCCTGAGTAGGACAATGCAAAAAATCAAGAGCACAACACCCATCACAATTCTACTTGATATATCATTTTTAGCTTTTTCCTCCATGAAATCCATTCTCTCTCACCCTGCACTGCATTGCAACCAAAATTAATCATCAACACAACAACCCTTATTCTTTTTTACTTACAAAACTAATTATAATTAAGGAGCAAGAAGATGTATATATTAGCACATACATTAAAAACCAAAAATTAAAAAAGAAAGAAAAAGAGAGGCTTGTCATCAGTTTGAGAAACAAGTACCTGATCCTACCGTCTCATTTTCTTACGAAGGAGTCATAATCCAAATAGAATTACTAATTCTATTGCCTAATGGGGTTAGGTTAGCCTGTTAGGTCCCAAAAGGAAAATGATACGATAGCTGCAATGGAAATTTATTAGCTTAGTCACCGAACTTCAAGTGGTTAAGAAGATCAAATTGAGGCAGCAAAAGGGTGAGCAATAAACATTTTGGAATATCAAGTATCTTACATATTTTCTCCAACCCTGTTTTTACCCTTGGCACATAAGAGCTGAGAAAAGTCTAGACTAAAGGCACATCATAGCAGGACCAGCCATTTTCTCACTTCCAAATACCAACAAACTAAGTAGTGGAACTAACAAATTGTCAACCAAGACTAGGATCAGCAACTTGAGCCACATTTAGGCAACACCTTGGCAACTCTGTTTCCCTCTAGCTAGAAGAATGTTTCCTATGTTCACAACCCAGTTTTATTGCATACAAGAGTATACTATCATCAAGATAAACATCAAGATGTATAGTATGCAACTACAATAAGAATTTCTTTACCGCATAAACGACCCCTGCAAAGCCAATTCTTCATGATAAATAAACCTTTCTAGAGACAACCTGAAAAGTTTTATTTATCATTGTTTCTACAAAGATCTTCTTAATCCAGAAGAGAACAACAAGACATACGAAAGCAACACAATAGGAATATGTTGTTTAAATGATGTAGAATGACAGTGGTAAAGTTCTGTTCCTATTTGAGCAACAGCGTTATAACCAGCCAATACCGATATCAATCCAACGAGAGTTTTGCAGTGCAACAAATACACGACATTGATTATCTAAATTAAACAAATGATCATCACAAAAGAATATCCCTTCATCCCCAAGCATAAACTTTAGAAGGAACTAGGGCAGCAAGGTTATGTTGAAGATATTTCAAAACTTTTTTATTACACACAAGGAGTTCTAGTTTAAGTTATGCAAAATATGATCAGTTTTTGCAGATAGATGTATTTGGCTGATGATCCAAAGACCCTTTTTGACTAAAAAAAAGTGAAAAAAGCTGTTAAATGTTTCTGTGCCAAAGCTGCTCTTACTTAATAACTAGGATCCATCAATTCAGGGTAAAAAAGATACAAAAATGTTGATTAAAAGTACAATTCAGATTCATCAATCGAGCTATCACCTCAATTTCAGCTTAGTTAGGTAGAACTTTTACACACAATCTCAAGACAACAACATTAAAAGGAGGGGGCAATCAAAGTTGTATCAATTCTGCAGAAAAAGGTTAAAGGCTTACCTTGTGTGATGTTGTATGATCGCCACTTATGCCGACAACTTCAGCTCCTGCTTTCTTAAACTTCTCATAAGAATCTCCAAAAGCACATGCTTGGAAAACAGCAAAAGTTCTAAGTTCTAATTTCTAATCAAACGTTATCCAAATCCACAACTTCCTAAGGTCAGAAACAGACCAAAAACACGCATTATCGTTAAGATTGGAAATTCCATTTTCTAATTACCTAAGCAGCTAAGAAAGTTTATCAAAGCATGCCCAAAAGGAAATGGAGAGCAAATCGTAAATTGACATAAACGAGCAATGAATCAAAGAAAAAAAATAAACAAATACCTGGTAATTATGGAGTTTGGGAGGAGGGAGAAGGCAGAAGGGAGGCATCAATCAATTGAAAAATAACGATTTAAAGAAGAAGAAGATAGAGATCGAAATTAGCTATTAAACCTGAGAAACGATAAATTTGGAGACAGAGAAATCACACAACTTTTGAAGCTAGGCGTCGATCTTCTGGGTTTTGATTTTGGGGAGCCGTTTATATTTTGAGAGGATGAAGAGTTCTCTTCAATTGGAGAGAAGAGAAGCGAGGAGAGAAGTCAGATTTGTCAAATTCTAGGTTTTAAAGGGAATTTGAAATTTTAATATTTTGGGCTGGATTTACCAAATACAAATCCAACTTATCAAATAGATTATCCAAACACAAAATTTGTATTTACAGTTCCAATTCTAATTTTTTTTCTCAAATATGCGTTCCCAAACGTACCATAAGTGTTTACTATATAAGGGCTGTTAGGCAGCAAACTTTAGTAGTCTTTTATTTTTATTATGAAATCAGAATTATTCAGAGGTTTTTCAACCCTAATCTAACCTTCCGTCAGAAGATTTACCCTGTTTAACTGAGAGTAATTGTGAATTTCCTTGAGGGATGCCTTCACCTAGTAGAGATAGAAAGCGAGAAAAAGGCAGAATTCGTGATGATGATGATGATAGGAGTAGGTGGAGAGGTATAGCCGAGAAGCGAGCCAAGAGAGTTAAGAGAGGGGAAAGGGATACAAGTACTAGGCATGATCGCAGATGGCGGGAATCTGAAGAAGATAGGTATGCACATAGGTATAGGGGGCATGGAAAATCAGAACGTAAGAATAAGAGTGATGGAAGAGGCCGTGGTAATCAGCCAAGTCGTAGAAGCAGGGATCATAAGGAGAAAGAGGAAGGGGGAATCGAACAGAAAGAACCAGCTTTGCAACAAACCAACTTGTTTGGCAATGCAGCTTATATCCTCCATTTACATTAGCAAGAATGATGAAAGAGACACAAGAT
>AWUE01017856.1:0-17043 GCA_001974825.2 Corchorus olitorius | reverse complement strand
TATCAATTCTGCAGAAAAAGGTTAAAGGCTTACCTTGTGTGATGTTGTATGATCGCCACTTATGCCGACAACTTCAGCTCCTGCTTTCTTAAACTTCTCATAAGAATCTCCAAAAGCACATGCTTGGAAAACAGCAAAAGTTCTAAGTTCTAATTTCTAATCAAACGTTATCCAAATCCACAACTTCCTAAGGTCAGAAATAGACCAAAAACACGCATTATCGTTAAGATTGGAAATTCCATTTTCTAATTACCTAAGCAGCTAAGAAAGTTTATCAAAGCATGCCCAAAAGGAAATGGAGAGCAAATCGTAAATTGACATAAACGAGCAATGAATCAAAGAAAAAAATAAACAAATACCTGGTAATTATGGAGTTTGGGAGGAGGGAGAAGGCAGAAGGGAGGCATCAATCAATTGAAAAATAACGATTTAAAGAAGAAGAAGATAGAGATCGAAATTAGCTATTAAACCTGAGAAACGATAAATTTGGAGACAGAGAAATCACACAACTTTTGAAGCTAGGCGTCGATCTTTTGGGTTTTGATTTTGGGGAGCCGTTTATATTTTGAGAGGACTAGTCTTCACTTCCACGTACGTTGCACGTGATCCATCGTGTTTAAATAAATTGAAAATTAAATTAATAATTAAAATTAATTAACACCGTATATGCAGTTTGCTAAACTTTTCTTGTGGTGGATTAAATAAATATATTAAATAAATTTAAGAATTAAACATTAAAAAATTTAAGGCTGACCCAATTGACCCGAGAAATCCAAAACCCAAATGACGAAAAATCCAATTGACTCGACGCCAAAACATGAACCCATCTGACCCGAGACCCGAATTCTGATGAGTCAAAACCCGAATGAGCCGAGAAAATTACTTAACTCATTTGACTTGTCCCAGATGACGATAAGCCGAAACTCGCTTAACCCGCCTAATTGACATCTCTAACTTTACAAGTCAAAGGAATTAAGGAAATAATTGTATGTTATTCCTCTTTTTATTTTTAAAAACTTTAAATTCTTGTTATACTAATACACACCCCAAAAATAGGAACAACCCAATCATTATAATTAAATTTTTAACTTAATTAGCTTTAAAAAATGATGAATAAATGATTAGACAATTTACAAAAAGTCTCAAATTTTTTAAAATTAAAATGGTAAAAATAAAATATTTATAAAAATATTGAAATTTAATTTAAATAAAAATAGAGTTTTGAGTAGAATAAAATTGTAAAAGTTTATTTCTAAAAAAAAACCCGTCAAAGTTTAAACAATGCCATAAAAAATTCTAATATATCAAGTTTTCTAGTTGAAATAGTTAAATGGTAAACTGATTATAAAGATATTAAATTTAATTAAATAAAAATAGAGTTTTTAGTTGAGTAAAATAGTAAAATGGTAAAATAAAATAGTTATAAAGATATTAGATTTAGTTAAATAAAAATAGAGTTTTTAGTTGAGTAAAACTATAAATCTAAATGGCAGTATAGAAATATATTTGATAATTAAGGGCATAATAGACAATTCAAAAGTTTTACACGTGAACGTACTTTTTAATATAGTATAGATGAAGAGCTCTCTTTAATTGGAGAGAAACGAAGCGAGGAGAGAAGTCAGATTTGTCAAATTCTAGGTTTTAAACGGAATTTGAAATTTTAATATTTTGGGCTGGTTGAATTTGGGCTGGATTTACCAAATACAAATCCAACTTATCAAATAGATTATCCAAACACAAAATTTGTATTTACAGTTCCAATTCCAATTTTTTTTCTCAAATATGCGTTCCCAAACGTACCATAAGTGTTTACTATATAAGGCTGTTAGGCAGCAAACTTTAGTAGTCTTTTATTTTTATTATGAAATCAGAATTATTCAAAGGTTTTTCAACCCTAATTATCTTGTTCCAATTCAATCAAAATTCTGATCTAGTCTATTTTATTTAAGTTCTTGCTATTTCTAACCTTCGGTCAGAAGATTTACCCTGTTTAACTGAGAGTAATTGTGAATTTCCTTGAGGGATGCCTTCACCTAGTAGAGATAGAAAGCGAGAAAAAGGCAGAATTCGTGATGATGATGATGATAGGAGTAGGTGGAGAGGTATAGCCGAGAAGCGAGCCAAGAGAGTTAAGAGAGGGGAAAGGGATACAAGTACTAGGCATGATCGCAGATGGCGGGAATCTGAAGAAGATAGGTATGCACATAGGTATAGGGGGCATGGAAAATCAGAACGTAAGAATAAGAGTGATGGAAGAGGCCGTGGTAATCAGCCAAGTCGTAGAAGCAGGGATCATAAGGAGAAAGAGGAAGGGGGAATCGAACAGAAAGAACCAGCTTTGCAACAAACCAACTTGTTTGGCAATGCAGCTTATATTCCTCCATTTACATTAGCAAGAATGATGAAAGAGACACAAGATAAGAGCAGTGTTGAATATCAGCGATTAACTTGGGATGCACTTAGAAAAAGTATCAATGGACTTGTTAACAAAGTCAATGCTACTAATATAAAGCATATTATTCCTGAACTCTTTGCTGAGAATCTTATTCGAGGAAGGGGTCTCTTCTGTCGTTCATGTATGAAATCTCAGATGGCATCTCCTTGTTTCACAGATGTTTTTGCTGCATTGGTGGCTGTTGTTAATACCAAGTTCCCTGAGGTGGGAGCTTTATTGTTGAGAAGGATCGTTTTGCAGCTTAAGAGAGCATATAAGCGGAATGACAAGGTGAGTGTTTGCCCCTTTCCTTACTAAATCTAACATATTTATTCATCATCGGCTCAAGTTTAAGTCTTTTTTTCAGTTTGCATGCGTTATTGACTGTTTCTTTTTTGATCCACAGCCTCAATTATTATGCTGTTAAATTTATAGCACATCTTGTGAATCAGCAAGTGGCTCACGAGATTATTGCTTTGGAACTGCTCACTTTTTTGCTGGAGAATCCTACTGATGGTAGTGTTGAGGTTGCTGTTGGTTTTGTTACTGAGTGTGGATCATTACTTCAGGATCTTTCGCCAAAAGGCCTACACGGCGAGTGTTACTCTTTGAACTATGTATGGATCAATACAGTAGTTCTACTTCTCTGTATTATGATTGATACTCTTAGATAATAAGATTTCACAGTGGTATGTTGTTGGAATATGTAAGGTGCATTGTAGTGCTATTATTTTTTTTAGGGTAATTGTAGTGCTATTATTAATTGTACTTGTAATGCATGACAAATTGTTTCTTCTAGGCATGTCTGTTTATCTTTCTTCAGCTGATGAACTTCATCAATGAATAATGTGAAGAGTGGTTGTCATGCTGGTCTGCAAATGAGTTAGGTTTGGAAAAATGTTAATGTTTAATGGTTTTATCCACGATGGTAAAAAATATATTTTGATGTGACTTTCCATCATCTTGGTTTTTGTTGATTTTCATTTAATTTTCTGAGGAAAAACTGGAGAAAGTTTTGGTAATTATAGTCTACTGGGATCATATGAGATTTATTTATTTGAATTAACGTTGCATATATTGTGTTTACAGGTATTTTTGAGCGTTTTCGGGGGATTCTTCATGAAGGAGAGATAGATAAACGTGTTCAATTTCTGATAGAGGGCTTATTTGCTATAAGGAAAGCCAAGTTTCAGGTATGTAATTTTTTTTTTCTTTCTGTAAATATTAAATAATTAGTCCAGTGATCAAACCTCTGCTATTACTCTGCATCTGACAATATATAGCAACAACTTAATATGTTTTTCATGTATGAATATGCAGGGGTACCCCGCTGTTCGTCCAGAACTAGACCTTGTTGAGCAGGAGGACCAATTAACTCATGAAATCTCTCTCCGAGATGAGATAGATCCTGAAATTGCCCTTGGTATGTCTCTTAATGTCTCTAGCTCCTTGTTTAGTTATTCATTTTTTATAATGAAATCCCAACTTGGTTTATTCCTTGTGGTATGTGATTGTGAACACCTTTACTCTTCCTGCAGACATCTTTAAAGCAGATTTTCATTTTTTGGAGAATGAAAAACTCTATGAAGAGTTGAAGAAAACTATCCTCGGTGGGGGATCCGAGGATGAAGAGGCTTCTGATGCGGCTTCAGGTGAGGATGAGGATGAGGATGACAATGAAGATGAGGAGGAGCAGATGAAAATAAGAGACGAGACAGGGGCAAATCTTGTAAATCTTAGGAGGACAATCTACCAGACCATCAAGTCCTGTTTACATTCTGATGCGGCTGGCCACAAGCTCCTGAAAATTAAGCTTCAGCCAGGTCAAGAGGTAGGGTGATATGCAAAATAATTGTGCAATTATTTATGTGAATCAGAGGTGTTTGTGTTTCCTTGAGAAAATTCACTTATGCTTCAGGCATTTCATTCCGGAGCATATGTGTTTTACTCTCTATCTCTTTGCAAAATTACTTTCCTATTCTTTACCGGTGGTGTCAGTTTTGTTCTTATTGTTGCATTCTAAGAAATTTCTTGCGTTAATTCTTGTTTTGTAGATGGAGTTATGCAATATGATCTTGGAGTGCTGCAGTCACGAGAAATCTTGGAATTCATTTTATGGTCTGTTGGCGGAACGATATTGCATGATTAACAAAGTTTATCAGGAAAATTTTGTTTAAGTGCTTCGTTCAGCAGTATTCTAGGGTTCATCATCTTGAAACAGACAAGTTACGTAATGTGGCGAAGTTTTTTGCACATTTACTTGCCACGGATGCTTTGCCCTGGCATGTTCTAGGCTATACACGATTAACTGAGGAGAATACAACATCGTCATCCCGAATATTTGTCAAGATTCTCTTCCAGGTAAGTTTTAAGAGTATTTCAACGTTTAACTTGTTTCCTTTAGTGCTCTTTCAACATTCGACATTTAATAATCTTCCGTTTTGGATTAAACTTTCGGGGCTTAGCCCCTTTCCTCATGAAACTTATTTCATATGCTGATCAAGTAGTTGACCTTTTCATATACTTTGTAATGGTACAGGAACTGTCGGAGCATCTTGGAATTTGCAAATTGAAGGAGCGGCTTTCAGTTCCCACAATGCAGGATTCATTTGAATCAATTTTCCCGAAAGATAATCTAAAGAACACACGATTTTCTATCAACTTTTTTACCTGCATTGGGCTTGGTGGCATCACTGAGAATTTGCGCGAGTATTTGAAGAACATGCCAGTGCCACGGCCTATCATGTAACAACAGAAGCCCGCATCCCTTGTTTCAAATTTTAGTATCTATCTATGATTAATATTTTCATTTTTCAAAGACCAAGTATTGTATTTAATACTCTTAGTCTTATTATTATTTAGGATTAATATTTTAAAAAACTAGCTATTGTATTTAATAATCTTATTATATGGATCAGCAATACTCTTATTATATGGATCACATCATCATCATGTGTAAAATTGAAGTCGATATTTTTATCATATTATTAAATATTTAATTAAAATATATAGTTAATAGTGAAAAAATCATGAATCATACATATATTTTTTTTTATCACATTAAATTAAACATAGTTAATGGGATACTGATGGTCCATCATCGGTCCAGGTTATCTTATGATTAACGGGTGTGTCATTAACATTGAGAAGAGGGGAAAAAAAGGGTGGGCCACGATTGATAGTAAAGGCTCATCGTAGGTCCAGCCCAGGAGCTCTGTTTGGTCTCAAGTTATTTTGTCCTCGAGTTTGAATCTTCCTATGGCTAGGTTCTTCTTAGTTTTGGTTCTTCTCCTGCAATTGATGTTACTTCACTCGGCTGAAGAAAAAGATGTAAACGGCCACCGCTCGGATTGCCCCATGTCTTCCATTGTGGGGAACATGATGAGATTACTTTTCCTAAAGGATCACGCTGAGTGTGGAATGCTAAATTGTGGCGAGAAAGTTGAGAAGGTTCAGCTATAAAAAGGAGGAAGATGTATATCTTTATTCTATCTTCTAATATGGAATCATCATTTCCATTTATGACCTGAGAAGCAATTACGAACCAAGTCTTGTGAATCCTTGAAGAATTTGAGTCTTCCTAATCTTCCATATATATATATATATGTGTCTTTCGAAATCCTTTACAACCAAACCTTTTTCCCAACTCTGCTACCGGTTCACTCTTCGGTTCGATTCGTTTGAAATTTCTTGCATACATTGGTGTTGCCTCCTTTGTTCTTGCTCTGTTTTTTATTGCCTTAATTATTTGTCTATATGAAAATCTTATGTCTGCATTTTTTAACTTGGATTCTGTTGTTGTCGGCCTGTTTTAGGGTATCCATTCAGTGGTATCCCTCATCTATCTACATTTATTTCTCTTTTGGATCAAGATTTTGTCACACCTTTTTTGAGTTCTGGTAACTTTATTGTGTGTTGGTTGAGTCTTATAGCTGGAACTTAATCGATTTCTCTTTAAAAAAAAAAAGATTGGTAGGAGAAAGAGGGAGCAAGGGAGCCCTGATTTATGTTAAATAGTGTCTAAGATAGGTAGGAGAAGGAGAGATGAAGACAATCCTGATATACCAATCCTGAAATGTATAAATAACCAGCCAGTTTGTAACACTCCAATAGTTTCTCCTGAACAATGTAAGCTTAATAGAGCTGAAAGGAAGAGTTATAGGGTTAGGTCTCCGTGTACTCCGGTTCATGTTGGTTTGCCTTTGTCTAAGGATTGTCCGCTGGCCTCATCTGCGGAGAAAAGACGATCTGTTCGTGATAATGTTCTCCATATATTTGCAAGAACAGCTGAAAAACACGGTCAGAGCAGGTCAGTGAATGAGCCAGGAGTGTTATGTAATCTTGATGTTCTGTTGGCTATCACTCAGAAAGCAGCTCAAGTCAATGATGCATCAAAAAAACATCAGAGGAAGTTGAGCATTAAACGAAAATGGAACGCCATCTGTGGTCATGTTGAGGGAAGAGATTCTGGCAGTTGTTCAGAGTGTTCGGAAAAATTCGAAATTTCATGTTCATCAAGAGATTCAAGACAGAGGCGAAAGAAAATTTTGATCCAGATTCCAACTATATCACTCAAACTGATGCTGCTGCCAATAGAAAGCACCGAAGATTATACATCAATCAGAAAAAAGAAGCTAAGAAATGGAAATGCAGTTCAAAAGCTGTCAATATGTTTTTCTCCATTCAACAGTTAGTCCTGATGGAGAGTTGGTCACTGTCAGCACCACGCATGCTTGGTCTGACCATCTATGTCACATGATTGATTCTCATTTTTTGCATCCTAATCATTGGTTCTCTACCTATATTTCTGAAGCAAGTTTTTTCTTCAAGTCATCCCTTTACCTATTTACATGTATCTACGAAGCATTTATTTGAAGGTGATGATTCATCAGCCATGTTTCATTATGTACCAAGATCTTCAGACCCCAATGGTAAGATCTGTATTTTTTTTTGTTAATTAATATTGCATATGATAATTATACCGTAATGGGTTATGTTTTGAGAATAACTCTATGTATAATGTTAATCTAGAGTGTGCAGGTGAGCCGATCACTCCCCTATTTTTGAATAATTGTGAAGAAAGCCAGACCACAAACAAATGTAATGGTGAGTATTACCTTTGACAGTTTTTGCGTTTCACTTATCAATATCTTCTGTTATTGATTACTGTTTAATTATTAAGTTTATAGTTCAGCTCAGTTCTTCTTTGAGTTGATTTTCATATGGTATCATTTATCAGAATTATGTCTCTGTTTTCTAAGGTTGTTTATCTGTTATAAATACAGAGATGCCTTCTCCTGCTTCAGATCCGCTCAACTTGAATAAGGCCACTAGAATTCAGAGCACAACGAGTCACAGACGTAAGCTCCCACTATCTAACAAAGTATTTACATTTTGAATTACCATGGTTTCCTATATTTTTGTCATCATTATAAACTAATCATTCAAAAACATTACAGTCTTTCGCACATTTCAAAATTGACAGTTTGTACGGTCTGCACTTATTAATGGACCCATTAGTATGGAATGACGTTTGTTCAATTATTAATATGGCTATTTAGGCTGATTCAAGAAGCATATAACACACAAGGAAAAAAAATTGAATCATATCTTTTAACCTATTCTGGACTCATTCATTAAATTTATTCAGAAAATAAACATTTATGAGTTGGGATATGTTTCCACTGTTTCTTTACTTTATTGTTTTGGTTATTATAGTTGTACATTTTCATGATCATATACTGAAATATCAATTGTAACATGAACATATTTCGAGCCGCTTAATTTTGGGGGTCCCAATTGTGTTTGTCCACATTGCCATGCAAATATGTGGCACGAGGAACGGTCCCAAATCAGTAAAGATTCACGAAATCCTGAATTCAATCTGTGTTGCCGGCAAGGGACAATCAAATTGCCACCCATTTCTCCAGCCCCACCATTTCTTGCTAAATTGTTAGACAGCAATGAAGGATCTCAGAGCAGAGTTTTCAAAGAGAATATCAGGGTTTACAATTCTCTTTTTCAATTTACTTCTTTGGGTGCGAAGGTTGACAGTTGAATAAACTCTAAGCCGGGGCCTTTTGTCTTCACAGTCAACGGATTAACATATCATCGAATTGGCTCTCTCTTACCTGTTGAAGGACAACCACCTGAGTTCGCTCAACTTTATGTATATGACACTGATAGGGGGGGTGGAAAACTGGATCAATGCAATATGTCGAGATGGTGAAGCTGAGGATATTGATCCTGAGATGATCCGCGGGCTGATGGAGATGCTAGACCAACACAATGAGATTGCTAAATGCGATAGAAATTGGTGAATGTCCTGAAAGTCAGAGTCTTCTGCCTATGAGAAAAGCTTTTAAGGGCACTTTCATTGCTGCCAGGGGTTATGGCAAGGAGATTTGAGCTCAATGCCCCTCTTAATAAGTATGACAGGAATACTTTCTATACGTCCGATCGAGTCATTGGTTACACTGATTGCCCATGGAAGACAATGGCAATGCTTCAGTTTGATAATAAGCATGCATACTGTATCTAGTTGAGATCCAAGGATTATAATTCTTAGTTCCATTTTCTTAGTACTTATGTATACCACAATTCCACAAAGATATGTAACATATATATCAGCAAGCATTTCTATTAAGGGCAGCAATAATAATAGCAGTGCTGTCCATGTCGATTTCAAGGCAAGAAATATATATTCAGTTGGTTTTGCAACTAACAAAAATTAATCGACAGGCTCGATTTCGATGCACTATATCTCACAAGCTTTAGTGCTGTGTGTTTCCCTTATGCATCTTGTAAATTACTTGAAATGTTTCCACTTTCATTTCTACAATAATGTGATGCATATACTATACTGATGGCTAAAGTTGAATCCTTTTTCTACTCGCAAAACATTTTACATCTTTTGTTCGTTTTGAATGCAAAGCCTGTTTTGCTGCCTGTTGCTAAGTTTGAAAAATGGAATTGCATGGAAAATGGAATTGCATGGGGTCTTAGTTTTCTGCAGTTTTCAGCAAGGCATTTCGGTGCAAGACTAATTTTTTACCTTTAATATGGTTCAATTTCATTAAACACCCACTCTTCTGTTAGAAATTTTCTGAAATTAGAGAGAAAACAAGATTTAGAGGCGCCAAGCTTTCTCAAATACAATATTACTTGAGAAATCAAACAAGTCGTATTTGAGATACAACTAAGCCACTTAAGAACATCCAAGGAAGAAGTAGAAGAATTGATTGTGATTTCAGGGGAAATTTACGTTCCTATTTATAAAATGTGAAACAACACAACCTCTGGAAACCGTCTCCTAATAAAAAGGTATCTATCAGATAAAAGACAGTTTTCAGTAGTTTATACCTATTCAGATAGGTAACCGAATTTTCTTTAAGGAAAAATAAAAAAATTAAGACTTTAGAAATTCTTAAGTCTCCTATGTCCAAGTGCCCCAAGTGCCCTCATCAAAGACCAATAAAATTAGTCTATTGACCTAGGCCCATTAGTAGATAAACCAAGCCCAAATGGCCTAAATATCCACTAGCCCACATGTTATCTAAAGATAACCTTTAAAGCACTTAAGCCTTTATAAACCAATGGCCTTTGTATTCCCTTAGCAATGTGGGATTCATTCCACATCAACAAACTACATAGCATTCCCCCACTAGTTTGTTGACTCAAAACAACCATCTTCACTTATAAGCATAGTGCATACAAGAAGGATTCTACGAATTGGACCTTCAATTAGTGTAAGCATCTCAGGACGCTAACGAAGTACATGGTGTCCGAAGATTGAACCATGACTCCTTTCGTCTAGGGTCGGAAACACCACACACACTATACTTAAGTTCTTCTAACCAGATTTCTTGTTTCCTTCTAGCACTATGACTGGCCCTGTGCTAGCGATCCATTTTCTATGAATATGTACAAAAGTAAAACCCTTTCATACTTTTGTTGAAGCGGCACCACTTCATATTCATATAGGTGGAGTCACTTGTTGTTGATTTATGCCTAACAACCTTTATTGCTCCATTAAGAGTTTAATGACTCATCCTCTCTTATCACATTAGTACTAACAACTTTTATTCAGTATGGGATATAGTTAGCACTTTGAAACAGACATGCCAATGACTTGTTATTACCACATTGAATCTCAGTCTATAATCGATTTGGTCAAGCGAGGTTGGGTTCCCATCATTGGTGTCTAAGGGTTATATTTTAATCCCATACTACTTGTAGTCTCCCACACCTTATCTCTAGGCAATGCCTTAGTTAACGGATCCGATAAATTCTTTGCTGACTTTATGTAGGAGATAGTATTTGTACTATTAGAGATCAATTCTCTAATGTAATCATGTCTTAGGCTTATATGTCTAGATTTTCCATTATAGACATTACTAAAAGCACTAGACATCGTCGCCTCACTATCACAATGTATGGTTACAAGCGGCATGGGCTGAGGCCAAAAGTCAATTTCAAGTAACATGTTTCTTATCCATTCAGCCTCTTTTCCCGCAGATGCTAAAGCTATAAATTCGGCTTCCATAGTCGAATGAGCAAGACATGTTTGTTTCTTTGATGCACAACTTATAGTACCACCAGCTAATGTAAATAACCAACCCGAAGTTGAGTTATTATCACCTAATTTGGTGATCCAACTTGCATCGGAATATCCTTCTAGTACTGCAGGATAATTGGAGTAACATAATCTCAATTTTGAGGTATGTTTTAGGTAACCAAGTACCCTTTCAATTGCTCTCCAATGTTCCATATTAGGGTTATGAGTAAATCTTGACAATTTACTAACAGCATATGCTATATCCGGTCTTGTATAATGCATAGCATACATTAAGCTCCCTATGGCGCTTGCATATTTCAATTGTTCAATTGGTCTTGCACCACTTTTAACAAGTGTAACACTTGAATCATATGGAGTAGTGTATTCTACAATTTTTAAATAATTAAACTTATTTAAAAGTTTCTCTATGTAATGAGTTTGACTTAACATAAACCCATTATCATGTTTGATGACTTTAATGCCCAAAATAGTATCTACTTCTTTAAGATCTTTCATCTTAAAAGTAGAAGTAAGAAATTTCTTAGTCTCATTGATACCAATCATATTAGTACCAACATAAAGACAAATAACCACTCCATATTCACTAGTAAACTTTGAATATATGCATTTATCGGCTGTATTATGCCTGAAACCAAAAGACAAAATGGCGGTATCAAACTTTTCATGCCATTGTTTAGGAGCTTGCTTAAGACCATAAAGGGATTTAACAAGTTTACACACTTTATTTTCATTACCGGGAAGAATAAAACCTTCCGGTTGCTCCATGTAAACTTCTTCCTTAAGGTCACCATTCAAAAATGCAGTTTTTACATCCATTTAATGTATATGAAACTTATAAATGGAGGCTAGAGCAAATAACACTCTAATAGAGGTAATTCTAGCCACCGGTGAATAAGTATCAAAATAATCAATTCCTTTCTTTTGAGTGAAACCTTTAGCAACCAAACGTGCTTTAAAAGTTTGTAGTGAACCATCAGAATTATATTTCATTCTAAAAACCCATTTATTCTTAATAGGTTTTGAACCCAGAGGCAAATCAACTAGAACCCAAGTACCATTAGCCATAATTAAGTCCATTTCATCATTTACGGCTTCTTGCCAAAAAGCAGCATCCCTTGAAGCTAAAGCTTCCTTTAAGGTCTTAGGATCATCATCAACGCTTAACACCTCAAATGTGTTTAGAAGTCTATCTTTACTTCCTTCAACAAAGAAAGTGATAAAATCAGAACCAAGATCTTTTTCTTTTCTTGGCCTTTGACTTCTTCTAGGTTCTGAGGGTTCTCCTAATTCCTTCCTTTTAGAAGAACTAGGACTCGAAATAGGAACATTACTTTGATTTTCAGAACTATGAGGCTGATTAATACCATCATGTATAACATCATTATGCACAAACGTACTTTCAAAAAATTCAACATGAATGGATTCAACAATCACATTCGTTTCCAAATTTAATAATCTATATGCCTTTGAATTTTGAGCATATCCTACAAAAACAGATTTGATACCTCTTGATCCAAGTTTTTCTCTTTGAGAATCCGAAAGCCTATAGTAGGCTATACACCCCCACACTTTAAAATATTTAATGTTTGGTTTCCTTCCATTCCAAATTTCATACGGTGAAGTATAAATTTTCTTTAATGGAACTCTATTAACAATGTGACAAGAAGTAAATAAAGCTTCTCCCCACAAATTGTCTGGTAAATTAGCATTCAATAACATTGCGTTTACCATATCAACCAAAGTACGATTCTTCCTTTCCGCCACACCATTATGTTGGGGAGTAAAGGGGGCTGATTTTTGATGAATAATTCCATGTTCTTCACAGTATTCATCAAAATCATCAAATAAATATTCTCCTCCTCTATCACTTCTTAGAACTTTAATTTTCCGTTCTTTTTGATTCTCAACTTTTGCCTTAAATTCTTTAAAGGCTTCAAATGCTTCATCTTTTGTTTTAAGCAAATGAACATGGACATATCTTGAACAATCATCAATGAAAGTAATAAAGTAGCGTTTACCACCTCTTGTTAACTTTCCATTGAGTTCACAAATATCCGAATGTATCAAATCAAGTAATTGTGTTTCTCTATTTGCCTTAGGAAAAGGTTTCCTTGTGATTTTTGCCTGTGCACAAACTTCACATTTATTAGCATAATCATGTGAAGCCATATACTTAAGAGTAGCATAATTTAAATGGCCTAATCTAGCATGCCAAAGATTAGAAGATTCAACATTATAAAGAGAACCAACCAAGTAAACAGAAACTGAATTTATTTCATTAATGCTTAATTTGAACAACCCTTGCCAATAAAAACACCATTCTTGGTGATTACAACTTTGTCAGATTCTAAGAGTATCTTAAAGCCACGCTTAACAAGTAAACTTGCAGAAATTAAGTTCCTTTTAACATCAGGAACATGGTAAACATTCACTAGAGTTAGCTTTTGGCCTGAAGTAAAATTCAGAGATACATTTCCTTTGCCAACAACACGAACAGCAGCCTGATTTCCCATAAACACTTCAGATTCATCTTCAACATAAGTGCTAAAGAGATCTTTGTTGTTGCAGATGTGTATGGTTGCACCAGAATCAATGAAGAAATCAGAATTTGCAGCAGCAACAACCGCATTCACTTCAGTGACAACAGCAACATAATCTTCATCTTTCACTATGTTTGTTTCATTGGTCTTAGAGGAAGAACCAGATTTCTTGTCTTCCCTTTTCTTGTAGCGACAATCCTTGATAAAATGCCCTTTTTTACCACAATGGAAGCAAGTTTTGTCACTCTTGCTGTTTTTCTTAAATCCCTTGTTATTGGCTTTAAGGCTCTTAGACTTGTCTGATTTGTTTCCAGACTTTGCCCCAACCATATGAACTTGTGATTTGTTCTTGGAACTTTCTGCAGCATCTTTGTCCTTGGACATTTTCTCATCCCTGATTCGAGTCTCACACTCAATTTGCAGATGAGTCTGAAATTGCTCCATAGTGATAGCATCACTGTTCAACAGAATCTTCTTATAGAAATTCTTCCAAGAAGGGGGCAGTTTGGACAGAATAGCACCAATTTAAAGTGCATCAGGGACTGCAACTTCCAAATCCCTTAACCTGGAAACCAGAATTTGCAGTTCATGGATTTGATCTATGACAGGCTTGTCATCAGTCATTTTAAAATCAAAATAATTAAGGGCTAAGAACTTATCTGTACCACGTTTTTCATACTGGTACTTAGTCTCCAAGGCAGTCCAGATCTCACGAGGAGTTTGCAGAGGAGAGTACAGATCATACAAACGATCAGTGAGTGAATTGAGAATAAGGCCATGGCAAGTCATCATATCTTCTTCACGAGCCTGGCGTTCAGCCCTTTGTTCTTCAGTATCATCTGGTGTTGCAGCAGGCAAGGTAGGCAGATTCTCATCAAGAACATAAAAGACCTTGACAGCAGACAAGAGGAATCTGATCTTGCCTTTCCATCTGGTGAAATTTGTGCCATCAAACTGATTCAATTTCCCAACATCATGTTGCGCCAGAATCTTCATGGTTGCATCGTTGATAGCCATGGTTGATCAATTTCAGAAAAAACTCAAAATCAACAGAGGAAATTGTTAGAAATTTTCTGAAATTAGAGTGAAAACAAGACTTAAAAGGGGTTTAGGGTTTAAGGTTTAGGGTTAGGGTTTAGGGGTAGGGTTAGGGTTTAGTTTAGGGTTTATGGTTTAGGGTTATGGTTAGGGTTTAGGGTTTAGTTTAGGGTTTATGGTTGAGGGTTTATGTTTTTAGGGTTTAGGGTTAGGGTTTATGTTTAGGGTTAGGGTTTAGGGTTTATGGTAGGGTTAGGGTTTATGGTTTAGGTTTAGGGTTTACGAGTTTAGGGTTAGGGTTTAGGGGTTAGGGTTTAGTTTAGGGGTTTAGGGTTAGGGTTTAGGTATGGTTTAGGGTTAGTATTTAGGGTTAGGGTTTAGGGCTTAGGGTTTAGGAGCTTGCTTAAGACCATAAAGGGATAACAAGTTTACACACTTTATTTTCATTACCGGGAAGAATAAAACCTTCTTCCTTAAGGTCACCATTTAAAAATGCAGTTTTTACATCCATTTGATGTATATGCAAATAACACTCTAATAGAGGTATTCTAGCCACGGTTGAATAAGTATCAAAATAATCAATTCCTTTCTTTTGAGTGAAACTTTTAGCAACCAAACGTGTTTTAAAAGTTTGTAGTGAACCATCAGAATTATATTTCCTTCTAAAAACCCATTTATTCTTAATAGGTTTTGAACCCGGAGGCAAATCAACTAGAACCCAAGTACCATTAGCCATAATTGAGTCCATTTCATCATTTACGGCTTCTTGCCAAAAAGCAGCATCCCTTGAAGCTAAAGCTTCCTCTAAGGTCTTAGGATCATCATCAACACTTAACACCTCAAATGTGTTTAGAAGTCTATCTCTACTTCCTTCAACAAAGAAAGTGATAAAATTAGAACCAAGATCTTTTTCTTTTCTTGGCCTTTGACTTCTTCTAGGTTCTGAGGGTTCTCCTAATTCCTTCCTTTTAGAAGAACTAGGACTTGAAATAGATGAATTTAGATATTTAAAGGAATCTTGGTGTAAAAAATAATGCAAAACTGAGACGTGTGGAACACGATTTTGGCTAAAATTTTGCAAAAAATAGAAGCGAATGATTTTTCATCATTTTTTGGCCACAATACTCATAAACAAAATGATTGAAGAGTTTTTCACGATTCTAATATCGTTTATCCAATTTTTTTCGAATTAATTTCTAATTATATGAAAACGATTTCTGATTCTTGTAAAAACAAATAGTTCAATCCAATGTGGCTGAGATTCGGTTTGAGGGATATAGATATTTCAATGAGTCTTGACGTAAAAAATCATGCAAAACTAGGCCGGGACCCAGAACGCGTTTTTAGCTTAAAACCGTGATGGTTAATACACGATTTCGGTTAAAATTTTGTGAAAGATTTTTCCTCAATTTTTTGCCACAATACTCATACAAAATATATAATTCAACACCAACAAGATTGAAGGGTTTTTCACGCTTCTAATTTGGCTGAAATTTGGTATGATACTTGTAAAAACAAATCCTTAAATTAAATTTGGCTGAAATTTGGTAAGATGAATATAGATATTTCAATGAGTCTTGGTGGCAAAAATCATGCAAAACTGAGCCGGTACCCAGAACGCATTTTTAGCAAAAACACCACGATTTCAGGTAAAAGTTAGCAAAAACTGAAGCGAAAGATTTTTCCTCGATTTTTTACCACAATTCTCATAAACAAAATGATTGAAGAGCTTTTCACGCTTCTAATAACATTTTTCATATTTTTTTTGAACTAATTTCTAATTATATAATTACCGATTTTTTATGCTCGTAAAAACAAATCTTTCAATCCAATGTGGCTGAGATTCGGTTAGAAGGATATATATATTTCAATGAGTCTTGGCGTAAAAAATCATGCAAAACTAAGCTAGGACCCAGAACGCGTTTTCAGCAAAAAAACCGTGATGGTAGTACACGATTTCGGCTAAAATTTTGCAAAAAACTGAACCGAAATATTTTAACTCAATTTTTAGCCACATACTCATAAGAAATATACAATTTAACGTCAAAAAGATTAAAGGGCTTTCAAGCTTATAATATCATTTTTCCTATTTTTCCAAATTAATTACTATTTAAATCGAAACATGATTTAGATGCTTGTTAGGATTTTGACCCAATTCCTAATTAGATTTGGATTAGGATTTTTCTATAGTTTTTTGATTGGTGGACAAGAATCCTAATAGAAAAGGAATTCTTGGAGTCCAAGTTTATGTTAGTATAAATAAGCAGTTTATGTTTAGGTTTTTTGTGTGTGAGAGATTGTGAGAGAGAAAGCTAAGATAGCTTTATGTTGTTGTAAGAGAATCACCCATGTTGCGCTGATTAGATTGAGAGTTTGCTAGAGAGATTGTTATGATTGTTGATTGTAATTGATTGATTTGATAGTGGAGATTTGTGGCATAGGTCCACAAG
>AWUE01017855.1:0-30092 GCA_001974825.2 Corchorus olitorius | reverse complement strand
TTTTTAGCAAAAAACTTTGATGGTTAGGAGACGATTTCGGCTAAAATTTGCTAAAAGTGAACCGAAAGATTTTTACTTCATTTTTTGGCCACAATACTCATTAAAAAAAACATTTCAACGTCAAAAAGATTTAAGGGCTTTTAACGCTTTAATATCATTTCCCGTTTTTTTTTCGAATTATTTTATCATTAAATCGAAACTGGATTTTGATTCTCGTAAAAACAAATCATTAAATTCAATGTGCCTTAGATTTGGTTAAATAAATATAGATATATCAATGAGTCTTGGCGTCAAAAATAATCCAAGACTGAGCCGGAACCCAGAACGCGTTTTTAGCAAAAAAACCGCGATGGTTCGTGCACGATTTCGGCTAAAATTTTGCAAAAAACTGAACCGAAAGATTTTTCCTCAAATTTTGTCCACAATACTCATAAAAAAAATATATAAGTCAACGTCAAAAAGATTAAAGGGCTTTTCAAGCTTTTAATATCGTTTTTCCTTTTTTTCCGAATTAATTGCTAATTAAATCGAAACAAGATTTATATGCTCATAAAAACAAATCTTAAATCCAATGCGACTGAGATTTGTTTTTATGAATATAGATGTTTCAAGGAGTCTTGACATGCTAAACTGAGTCGAGGGTCCGAAACGCGTTTTAGCATAAAATCGTGATTGTTAGTACACGATTTCGGTTAAATCGAAACGCAGTTTTTCCGAATTATTTTATCGTTATCGAAACTGGATTTTAATATTCGTCAAAAGAAATCCTTAAATTCAATGTGGCTGAAATTTGGTTAGATGAAAATAGATATTTCAATGAGTCTTAGCACAAAAAAATTGCAAAACTGAGCAGGGACCCATAACACGTTAGCCAAAAAATCGTGATGGACTCGGTACACGATTTTGGCTAAAATTTTGCAGGAATTAAAACGAATGATTTTTCCTCATTTTTTGGCCACAATACTCATAAACAAAATGATTGAAGAGCTTTTCACGATTCTAATATTGTTTCTCCTATTTTTCTGAATTAATTGCTGATTAAATCGAAAAAAGATTCAGATGCTTATAAAAACAATTATTTAAATCCAGTGTACCTGAGATTTGGTTTGATTAATATAGATATTTCAAGGAGTCTTGCCGTCAAAAAATCATGCAAATCTGAGCTGGGGTCACGAAACACGTTTTTATCTTAAAACCATGATGGTTAATACACGATTTTTGTTAAAATTTTGTAAAAATTGAAGTGCTTTTCATGCTTTTAATATCATTTTTCTTTTTCTTTTTTTTTTCGAATTATTTTATCATTAAACCGAAACTGGATTTTGATACTCGTAAAAACAAATCTTTATATTCAAATTTGCTGAAATTTAGTTAGATGAATATAAATATTTCAATGAGTGTTGGCTTAAAAAATATGCAAAATTGAGCCGGGATCTAGAACGCGTTTTTATCAAAAAACCGTGATGGTTAGTACATGATTTCGGCTAAAATTTTGCAAAAACTGAAACGAAAGGTTTTTACTCAATTTTTGGCCACAATACTCATAAAAAAAAACAATTTAACCTTAAAAAGATTTAAGGGCTTTTCACACTTCTAATATCATTTTTCTTCTTTTTTTTGGAATTATTTTATCATTAAATCGAAACTGGATTTTGATACTCGTAAAAACAAATTCCTACATTCAATGTGGCTGATATTTGATTAGATGAATATAGATATTTCAATGAGTCTTGGCGTACAAAATCATGCAAAACTGAGCCGGGACCTAGAACGCGTTTTGAGCAAAAAAACCGTGATAGTTAGTACACGATTTCGGCTAAAATTTTGCAAAAAACTGAACCGAAAGATTTTTACCCAATTTTTATCCACAATACTCATAAGAAATATACAAGTCAACGTCAAAAAGATTAAAGGGCTTTTCATGCTTCTAATATCGTTTTTCCAATTTTTTCAATTAATTACAAATTAAATCGAAACAAGATTCAGATGCTCGTAAAAAAATATCCTATAAATCCAATGAGGCAGAGATTTGGTTAGAAGGGTATAGATATTTCAATGAGTCTTGGCGTAAAAAATCAGGGAAAACTGAGCCGGGACCCAAAACGTGTTTTTAGCAAAAAATCGTGACACGATTTCGGCTAAAATTTTTCAAAAAACCGAACCGAAATACTTTTACTCAATTTTTGACCACAATACTCATAAAAAGTATACAAGTCAACGTAAAAAAG
Source organism: Corchorus olitorius (assembly GCA_001974825.2). Lineage (NCBI taxonomy): Eukaryota > Viridiplantae > Streptophyta > Magnoliopsida > Malvales > Malvaceae > Corchorus > Corchorus olitorius. The sequence continues at coordinate 27,864 of AWUE01017855.1, read as the reverse complement.
ATTAAAGGGCTTTCCAAGCTTCTAATATCGTTTTTCCAATTTTTTCTGAATTAATTGCTAATTAACTCGAAACAAGATTTAGATGCTCGTAAAAACAAATCCTTAACTCCAATGTGTCTGAGATGTGGTTTTATGAATATAGATATTTCAAAGGGTCCTGGCGTAAAAAATCATTCAAAACTAAGTCAAGGGCCCGAAACACGTTTTTAGCTTAAAACCGTGATTGTTAGTACACGATTTCGGATAAAATTTTGCAACACTCATAAAAAATACAATTCAAAGTCAAAAATACTAAAGGACTTTTCATGCTTCTAATATCATTTTTCCTTTATTTTTCTGAATTATTTTATCATTAAATCGAAACTGGATTTTACAAATCCTTAAATTCAATGTGGCTGAGATTTGGTTAGATGAATATAGATATTTCAATGACTCCTGGCACAAAAAATCATGCAAAACAGAGTCGGGACTCGGAACACGTTGTTAGTAAAAAAAAAACCGTGATAGACTCAGCACACGATTTTGGCTAAAATTTTGCAAGAATTGAACCGAATGATTTTTCCTCATTTTTCTGAATTAATTTCTAATTATATGAAAAACGATTTCTGACTCTTGTAAAAACAAATAGTTCAATCCAATGTGGATGAGATTCGGTTAGAAGATATAGATATTTCAATGAGTCTTGGCGTCAAAAATCATGCAAAACTGAGCTGGGACCTAGAACATGTTTTTAGCAAAAAACCGTTAACGTACACGATTTCGACTAAAATTTTGCAAAAACTGAACCGAAGGATTTTTACTCAATTTTTGGCCACAATACTCATTAAAATATACAATTCAACGTCAAAAATTTTAAAGGGCTTTTCAAGCTTCTAATATGGTTTTCCTATTTTTTACGAATTAATTGATAATCAAATCGAAACAAGATATTGATGCTCGTAAAAACAAATCCTTAAATCCAATTTGGCTGAGATGTGGTTTTATGAATATAGATATTTCACGGAGTCTTGGCGTAAAAAATCATTCAAAACTGAGCCAGGGGCCCGAAACATGTTTTTAGCTTAAAACCGTGATGGTTAGTACACGATTTCGGTTATAAATTTGTAAAAATTGAACCGAAAGATTTTTCCTCAATTTTTTCCACAATACTCAGAAAAAATATAATTCAACACTAAAAATATTGAAGGGCTTTTCACGCTTCTAATATCATTTTCCTTTCTTGTTTTTTTCGAATTATTTAATCATTAAATCGAAACTGGATTTTGATACTCGTAAAAACAAATCCTTAAATCTAATGTGGATGATATTTGGTTAGATGAATATAGATATTTAAAAAGAGTCATGGCCCGAAAAATCATGCAAAACTAAGGAGAGGCCCGTAACGCATTTTTAGTCGAAAACTATGATGGTTAGTACATGATTTCAGTTAAAATTTTGTAAAAATTGAACCGAAAGATTTTTCCTCAATTTTTGACTACAGTGCTCATAAAAAAATGATTCAAGAGCTTATCACGCTTCTAATAACATTTTTCAATTTTTTTTCCGAATTAAATTCTAATTATATGAAAACCGATTTTTGATGCTCGTAAAAATAAAATTTTCAATCCAATGTGGTTGAGATTCGGTTAGAAGGAGATAGATATTCCAACGAGTCTTGGCGTAAAAAAGTCATGCAAAACTGAGTCTGGACCCAGAACGTGTTTTTAGCAAAAAACCGTGATGGTTAGTACACTATTTCGGCTAAAATTTTGCAAAAAACTGAACCGAAATACTTTTACTCTATTTTTGACCAAAATACTCATAAAAAATATACAATTCAACGTCAAAAAGATTAAAGGCATTTTCAAACTTCTAATATCGTTTTTCCAATTTTTTCCGAATTAATTGCTAATTAACTCGAAACAAGATTTAGATGCTTGTAAAAACAAATCCTTAACTCCAATTTGTCTGAGATGTGGTTTTATGAGTATAGATATTTCAAGGGGTCCTAGCGTAAAAAATCATTCAAAACTAAATCAAGGGCCCAAAACGCGTTTTTAGCTTAAAACCGTGATGATTAGTACACGATTTCGGTTAAAAATTTTGTAAAAATTGAACCGAAAGATTTTTCCTCCATTTTTTTGCCACAATACTCATAAAAAATATATAATTCAACTATAAAAAGATTGAAGGGCTTTTTACGCTTCTAATATCATTTTTCCATTTTTTCCTAATTATTTTATCATTAAATCGAAACTGGATTTTGATACTCGTAAAAACAAATCCTTAAATTCAATGTGGTTGAGATTTGGTTAGATTAATATAGATATTTCAATGAGTCTTGGCGTCAAAACTCATGCAAAATTGAGCCGGGACCCATAACGCGTTTTTAGCAAAAAGCCGTGATTAGTACACGATTTCGACTAAAATTTTGCAAAAACTGAACCGAAGGATTTTTACTCAATTTTTCGCCACAATACTCATATAAAAGTTTATAATTCAACATCAAAAAGATTAAAGGGCTTTCAACGCTTCTAATATCGTCTTCCCCATTTTTTCCGAATTAATTGTCAATTAAATCGAAACAAGATTCAGATGCTCGTAAAAGCAAATCCTTAAATCCAGTGTACCTGAGATTTGGTTTGATTAATATAGATATTTCAAGGAGTCTTGGCGTCAAAAATCATGCAAATTTAAGCCGGGGGCAAGAAACGAGATTTTAGCCTAAAACCGTGATGGTTAATACACGATTTCGTTAAAATTTTGTTAAAATTGAACCGAAAGATTTTTCCTCAATTTTTTGCCGCAATACTCATCAGAAATATATAATTCAATACCAAAAAGATTGAAGGGCTTTTCACGCTTTTAATATCATTTTTTTTTTCGAATTATTCATTAAATCGAAACTGGATTTTGAGACATGTAAAAACAAATTCTTAAATTCAATATGGGTGAGATTTCATTAGATGAATATAAATATTTCAATGAGTTTTGGTGTCAAAAATCATGCAAAACTGATTCGGGACGCAGAACGCGTTTTTAGCAAAAAAACCGTGATGATTAGTACACGATATCGGCTAAAATTTTGCAAAAAACTGAACCGAAAGATTTTTACTCAAATTTTGTCCACAATACTCATAAAAAATATACTAGTTAACTTCAAAAAGATTAAGGGGCTTTTCAAGCTTCTAATATCGTTTTTTCTATTTTTTGAATTAATTGCTAATTAAATCGAAACAAGATTTAGATGCTCGTAAAAACTAAACCTTAAATCCATTGTGGCTGAGATTTATTTTTATGAATATGGATATTTCAGGGAGTCTAGACGTAAAAAATCATGCTAAACTAAGAGGGGGGTCCGAAACGCGTTTTGAGCTTAAAACCGTGATGGTTAGTACACGATTTCGGATAAAATTTTGTAAAAGTTGAACCGAAAGATTTTTCCTCAATTTTTTGCCACAATATTCATAAAAAATATATAATTCAACACCAAAAAGATTGAAGGGCTTTTCACGCTTCTAATATCATTTTTCCTTTTTTCCGAACTATTTTATCATTAAATCGAAACTGGATTGTGATACTCGTTAAAACAAATCCTTATATTCAATGGGGTTGAGATTTGGTTAGATGAATATAGATATTTCAATGAGTCTTGGCATCAAAAATCATGCAAAACTGAGCCGACACCCAGAATGCGTTTTCAACAAAAAACCGTGATGGTTAGTACACGATTTTGGCTAAAATTTTGCAAAAACTTAACCGAAAGATTTTTAGTCAATTTTCTGCCACAATACTCATAAAAAATACAATTCAAAGTCAAAAATACTAAAGGACTTTTCACGCTTCTATTATCATTTTTCCTTTATTTTTCCGAATTATTTTATCATTAAATCGAAACTGGATTTTACAAATCCTTAAATTCAATGTGGTTGTGATTTGGTTAGATGAATATAGCTATTTTAATGAGTCTTGACGCAAGAAATTATGCAAAACAGAGCCAGGACTCGGAACACGTTGTTAGTCAAAAAAACCATGATAGACTCAGCACACGATTTTGGCTAAAATTTTGCAAGTATTGAACCAAATGATTTTTCCTCATTTTTCGGAATTAATTTCTAATTATATGAAAAACGATTTCTGACTCTTGTAAAAACAAATAGTTCAATCCAATGTGGTTGAGATTCGGTTAGAAGGATATAGATATTTGATCGGCTGTCAGCAAATCATAAAAATAATTCCCCACAAAATCCTAACTAAAGTAGATAGGGTAAGCAGAGGTCGATCACACAGAGAAGGTTGATAGACTTTATCCGAAAATACAATCCTTAAAATCTCTCAAAACAAAACACAGAAAGTAGAGGTTGAAAGAAAGCAATTAAACAGAAAACAATTAAACAGAAAACAATTAAACTAGAAAACAAAGCAAAGTAAATTAAATCTAGATCTATGGCAATTAAGAAAGAAAACAATAATTAAAGCATACTTCTTCTCCAATGGTAGAAAACAATCAAATTGAATATGGGTCCTTGATTTAGAAGATGAATTCAATATTAAATCCTTGATGATAACTGGTCTAGGAAAAACCTAACATGCTATTTAGATAAGATTACCGGTTAAGGCTTAAATTACCCCTTTTGTTAACTTAACAAATCAATTACCGGTTAAGGCTTAAAGATTCACCAAGCAACAAAGCATTAAGATCAACTATTTAATTAGTTCTTTCACACATGCTTAATAAATAAAACCATACAACAACCAGATAAAATCTGATCACTGGCATGCAAACCCAATTGAGCGTCTATTAAACGTCATCAACTCGCTACCAAACAATCAGACTCGAGGGTTAACTGTTCCGCCTGACTTAGCAATAGATCTCTCAAATTATCTCTTTAGTGGCCACAATAAATCAATAAAAATCAAGATCATGGAATAAAACAGAGTTTAACATGCTATCTATCAAAAATAAAATACCAAATTATAAGCACAAAAATCTCACCATCATCAATTGATTGAATTCACCAAAGGATTAGAAGTATTAAGAATTTAGCTACTCATGGATTTGGGAAAATCCATGAGCGGCATAAGAGTACTTACAAGACTTGAAGGGGGGCGAAATCTCCTCTTGAATAACCTAGGGTTGCCGCTCCTCTCTATGCAAAGAGAGGGTGGCGCACCCTAGCCCTAAGAACTAGAAGAATAGAAATTATCTATGTGAAAAATATTTGGTGTGTGATTTGTGATACAGGAGGTGGCTATTTATAGTGGAACTAACCCTAAGAATTCCAATCCTAACTTGGAAAGGAGTCTAGGCCGATTTTAGGGTCTAACTTGGACTCCAAGTTGGATTAAAAGTCTTCCTAGAGTAGAGTCCAAGTCAAAATAGGATCCTGAATTTTTGCTGAATTCGTGCAGAAACTTCAACGGCATTTTCGGGCTTGAAAACGGCAGAACTGGGTCTTGGACTTCAAAGGAAAGTTGTAGATCTCGGAGTTAGCTTTCCAACGAGTACTCATGGGCTTCAATCGGAGGTCTGAGCAGAAAGTTATGAATTTTCTACCAAAACTACTTCTGAATCCTAATCCTGTTAGGACTAGAATCGGGAATCTACGGGATTTGGATATTTCCTTGGATTTAGGAGTCATTAATTGAGATTTTAATTCCAATTAATATCTTATATGGGCTGAGTATTTTCCCATATAAATTATCCATAAATACCAAAGCTTAAGGGTTTATCCATGGCTTGTCTTCAATTAAACCTCCAATTCTTCAATTCTTCCTCTTGAAATAAATCTTCAAAGTCTTCAAATCTCCAATTTATCTTCAATTGGTCTTCAAACACGAACTTCGAATCTCTAAATCTATGCTCAAAATTGCTTTGCTCAAATCTGTGTAAAAAGTCATCAAAATAGCTCCAAAAGTAGTGAAAATAACAATTTCTCATTTTCACACCACTTAAAGACTAAAAACACAAATATTAATAAAATAACATATAATTAAGCATAAATGGGTCTAAAAACATAGTAAAATAGGCATAAAAATAGGGTTGTTTTTGGCTCAATCAATATTTCAATGAGTCTTGGCGTCAAAAATCATGCAAAACTGAGCCGGGACCCAGAACATGTTTTTAGCAAAAAACCGTGTTGGTTAGTACACGATTTCGACTAAAATTTTACAAAAATTGAACCGAAGGATTTTTACTCAATTTTTGGCCACAATACTCATAAAAAATATATAGTTCAACGTTAAAAATATTAAAGGGCTTTTCAAGCTTCTAATATCGTTTTTCCTATTTTTACGAATTAATTCTAATTAAATCGAAACAATATATAGATGCTCATAAAAACAAATCCTTAAATCCAATTTGGCTGAGATGTGATTTTATGAATATAGATATTTCAAGGACTCTTGGCGTAAAAAATCATTCAAAACTGAGCCAGGGGCCCGAAACACGTTTTTAGCTTAAAACCGTGATGGTTAGTACACGATTTCGGTAAAAATTTTGTAAAAATTGAACCGAAAGATTTTTCCTCCATTTTTTTGCCACAATACTCATAAAAAATATATAATTCAACACTAACAATATTGAAAGACTTTTCACGCTTCTAATATCATTTTTCCATTTTTTTTCATAATTATTTTATCATTAAATCGAAACTGGATTTTGATACTCGTAAAACAAATCCTTAAATTCAATGTGGCTGAGATTTGGTTAGATTATTAATATAGATATTTCAACGAGTTTTGGCGTCAAAACTCATGTAAAACTGTACCGGGACACAGAACGCGTTTTCAGCAAAAAACTGTGATGGTTAATACACGATTTCGGCTAAAATTTTGCAGAAACTTAACCAAAGGATTTTTACTAGATTTTCGGCCACATGACTCATAAAAAGTTATAAAATTCACCGTCAAAAAGATTAAAGGCTTTTCACGCTTCTAATATCATTTTTCCTATTTTTCCGAATTAATTGCTAAATAAATCGAAACAATATTCAGATGCTCGAAAAACAAATCCTTAAATCCAGTGTGCTTGTGATTTGGTTTGATGAATATAGATATTTTAAGTAGCCTTGACGTCAAAAATCATGCAAATCTGAGCCGGGGGCACAAAACGCGTTTTTAGCTTAAAACCATGATGGTTAATACACGATTTCAGTTAATAATTTTGTAAGAATTGAACCGAAAGATTTTTCCTCAATTTTTTCCACAATACTCATAAAAAAAATTCAACACCAACAAGATTGAAGGGCTTTTCACGCTTCTCATATCATTTTTCTTTCTTTTTTTCGAATTATTTTATCATTAAATCGAAACTGGATTTTGATACTCGTAAAAACAAATCCTTAAATCCAATGTGGATGAGATTTGGTTAGATAAATATAGATATTTAAAGGAGTAATGGCACGAAAAATCATGCAAAACTGACGAGGGGCCTGGAACGCATTTTTAGTCGAAAACTGTGATGATTAGTACATGATTTCAGTTAAAATTTTGTAAAAATTGAACCGAAAGATTATTCCTCAATTTTTGACTACAGTGCTCACAAAAAAATGATTGAAAAGCTTATCACGCTTCTAATAACATTTTTCAAATTATTTTTCAAATTAAATTCTAATTATATGAAAACTGATTTTTGGTGCTCGTAAACATAAAATTTTCAATCCAATGTAGCTGAGATTCGTTAGAAGGAGATAGATATTCCAATGAGTCTTGGTGTAAAAAATCATGCAAAACTGAGCCAGGACCCAAAACATGTTTTTAACAAAAAACCGTGATGGTTAGTACACGATTTCGGCTAAAATTTTTCAAAAAACTGAACCGAAATACTTTTACTCAATTTTTGACCACAATACTCATAAAAAATATACAATTCAACGTAAAAAAGATTAAAGGGCTTTCCAAGCTTCTAATATCGTTTTTCCAATTTTTTTTAATTAATTGCTAATTAACTCGAAACAAGATTTAAATGTTCGTAAAAACAAATCTTTAACTCCAATGCGTCTGAGATGTGGTTTTATGAATATAGATATTTCAAGGGGTCTTGGCGTAAAATATCATTCTAAACTAAGTCAAGGGCCCGAAACACGTTTTTAGCTTAAAACCATGATGGTTAGTACACGATTTCGGTTAAAATTCTGTAAAAATTGAACCGAAAGATTTTCCTCCATTTTCTTGCCACAATACTCATAAAAAATATATAATTCAATTATAAAAATATTGAAGGGCTTTTCACGCTTCTAATATCATTTTTCCATTTTTCCTAATTATTTTATCATTAAATCGAAACTGGATTTTGATACTCCTAAAAACAAATCCTTAAATTCAATGTGGTTGAGATTTGGTTAAATCACCACCAAAAAGATTGAAGGGCTTTTCACGCTTCTAATATCATTTTTTTTCCGAATTATTCATTAAATCGAAACTGGATTTTGAGACTCGTAAAAATAAATCCTTATATTCAATGTGGCTGAGATTTGATTAGATGAATATAGATATTTCAATGAGTCTTGGCGTCAAAAATCATGCAAAACTGAGTCGGGACCCAGAACGCGTTTTTAACAAAAAACCGTGATGGGTGTACACGATTTCAACTAAAATTTTGCAAAAACTGAACCGCAAGATTTTTACTCAAATTTTGGCCACAATACTCATAAAAAAATACAATCTAACATCAAAAAGATTTAAGGGCTTTTCACGCTTCTAATATCATTTTTCCTCTTTTTTTCAGAATTATTTTATCATTAAATCAAAACTAGATTTTGATACTCGTAAAAACAAATCCTTAAATTCAATATGGCTGAGATTTGATTAGATGGAAATAAATATTTCAATGAGTCTTGGCGTCAAAAATCATGCAAAACCGACCCGGGACCCAGAAAAACTGAACCGAAAGATTTTTACTCAATTTTTGTCCACAATACTCATAAAAAATATACTAGTAGCTTCAAAAAGATTAAGGGGCTTTTCAACCTTCTAATATCGTTTTTCAATTTTTTTTCAATTAATTGCTAAATAAATCGAAACAAGATTTAGATGCTCTTAAAAACAAATCCTTAAATTTTTTCGTAAAGATGAATCCGTAAATCCAATGTGGCTGAGATTTGTTTTTATGAATATAGATATTTCAGGGAGTCTTAAAGCAAAAAATCATGCTAAACTAAGCCGGGGGTCTGAAACTCGTTTTTAGCTTAAAACCGTGATGGTTAGTACACGATTTTGGTTAAAATTTTGTAAAAATTGAACCAAAAAATTTTTCCTTAATTTTTTTGCCACACTACTCATAAAAAATATATAATTCAACACTAAAACATTGAAGGGATTTTCACGCAACAAATATTATTTTTTGTTTTTTCCCAATTATTTTATCATTAAATTGAAACTTGATTTTGATACTCATAAAAACAAATGCTTAAATTCAATGTGACTGAGATTTGGTTAGATGAATATAGATATTTCAGTGAGTCTTGACGTCAAAAATCATGCAAAACTGAGCCAGGACCCAGAACGCGTTTTTAGCCAAAAACCTTGATGGTTAGTACACGATTTCGGCTAAAATTTTGCACAAACTGAACCTAAAGATTTTTTTGCCACAATACTCATAAAAAAATAAAATTCAACGTCAAAAATATTAAATGACTTTTCACGCTTCTAATATTGTTTTTCATATTTTTCTGTATTAATTACTAATTAAATCGAAACAAGATTCAGATGCTCGTAAAAACAAATCCTTAAATCCAATGTGGCTGAGATTCAGTTAGAACGATATAGACATTTCAATGAGTCTTGGCGTAAAAAATCATGCAAAACTGAGTCGGGACTCAGAACGTGTTTTTAGCAAAAAACTGTGATGGTTAGTAAACGATTTCGGCTAAAATTTTCCAAAAAGTGCACCGAAATATTTTTACTCATTTTTGAGCCACAATACTCATAAAAAAACATTTCAACGTCAAAAAGATTTAAGGGCTTTTAACGCTTTACTATCATTTTTCCTTTTTTTCGAATTATTTTATCATTAAATCGAAACTGGATTTTGATACTCGTAAAAACAAATCATTAAATTCAATGTGTCTTATATTTGGTTAAATACATATAGATATATCAATGAGTCTTGGCGTCAAAAAATCGTCCAAGACTGAGCCGGGACCTAGAACGCGATTTAGCAAAAAACTGTGACGGTTCGTGCACGATTTCGACTAAAATTTTGCAAAAAATTGAACCGAAATATTTTTCATAAATTTTTGTCCACAATACTCATAAAAAATATACAACGTCAAAAAGATTAAAGGGTTTTTCAATCCTCTAATATCGTTTTTCCTAATTATCCGAATTAATTGCTAATTAAATCGAAAGAAGATTTAGATGCTCGTAAAAACAAATCCTTAAATCCAATGTGGCTGAGATTTGTTTTTATAAATATAGATATTTTAAGGGGTCTTGGCGTAAAAAATCATGCTAAACTGAGCCGGGGGTCCGGAATGCATTTTTAGCTTAAAACCGTGATGGCTAGTACATGATTTCGGCTAAAATTTTGTAAAAATTGAACCGAAAAATTTTTCCTAAATTTTTCGCCACAATACTCATAAAAAAATACAATTCAACGTCAAAAAGTTTTAAGGGCTTTTCACGCTTCTAATATCATTTTTCCTTTTTTTCGAATGATTCTATCATTAAATCGAAACTGGATTTTGATACTCGTAAAAACAAATCCTTAAATTCAATGTGACTGAGATTTTGTTAGATGAATATAGATATTTCAGTGAATCTTATCTTCAAAAATCATGCAAAACTGACTCGGGACCCAGAACGCGTTTTTAGCACAAAACCTTGATGGTTAGTACACGATTTCGGCTAAAATTTTGAAAAAAATTGAAACGAAAAATTTTTCCTCAATTTTTTGCCACAATACTCATAAAAAATATATAATTCAACACTAAAAATATGGAAGGGCTTTTCACGGATCTAATATCATTTTTCCTTTTTTCCCGATTATTTTATCATTAAATCGAAACTGGATTTTGATACTCGTAAAAACAAATCCTTAAATTCAATTTGACTGAGATTTTGTTAGATGAATATAGATATTTCATTGAGTCTTGGCGTCAAAAATCATGCAAAACTGAACCGGGACCCAGAACGTGTTTTTAGCAAAAAAAACCTTGATGGTTAGTACACGATTTCGGCTAAAATTTTGCAACAACTGAACCGAAAGATTATTATTCAATTTTTTGCCACAATACTCATAAAAAAATACAATTCAATGTCAAAAAGATTAAAGCGCTTTTCACGCTTCTAATATCGTTTTTCATATTTTTCTGAATTAATTAAATCGAAAGAAGATTTCTCCACAATTAAATCGAAAGAAGATTTCTCAACATCAAAAAGATTGAAGGACTTTCCATGCTTCTAATATTATTTTTCCTTTTTTTCTAGAATTATTTTATCATTAAATCGAAACTGGATTTTGATACTCATAAAATCAAATCCTTAAATCCAATGTGGCTGGGATTCGGTTAGAAGGATATAGATATTTCGATGACTCTTAGCGTCAAAAATCATGCAAAACTGAACCAGGACCCAAAACGCGTTTTTAGCACAAAACTTTGATGGTTAGTAGACGATTTCGGCTAAAATTTTGTTAAAATTGAACCGAAATATTTTTCCTCAATTTTTTGCCACTACACTCATAAAAAATATATGATTCAACACTAAAAACATTGAAGGGCTTTTCACGCATCTAATATCATTTTTTGTTTTTTTCCCAATTATTTTATCATTAAATCGAAACTGGATTTTGATACTCGTAAAAACATATCCTTAAATTCAATTTGACTGAGATTTGGTTAGATGAATATAGATATTTCAGTGAGTCTTGACGTCAAAATTCATGCAAAACTGAGAAAAACCCAAAACACGTTTTTAGCAAAAAACCTTGGTGGTTAGTACACAATTTCGGCTAAAATTTTGCAAAAACTTAACCGAAAAAATTTTTTCTCAATTTTTTGCCACAATACTCATAAAAAATAAATACAATTCAACGTCAAAAAGATTAAGGCGCTTTTCACGCTTCTAATATCGTTTTATATATTTTTCCGAATTAGGTACTAATTAAATCGAAACAAGATTCAGATGCTCCAAAAACAAATCCTTAAATCCAATGTGGCTGAGATTCGGTTAGAAGGATATAGATATTTCAATGAGTCTTGGCGTAAAAAATCATGCAAAACTGACCCGGGACCCAGAACGCGTTTTTAGCAAAAAAACCGTGAAAGTACACGATTTCGGCTAAAATTTTGCAAAAAACTGAACCGAAAGATTTTTCCTTAGTTTTTTGCCACAATTCTCATTAAAAATATATAATTCAACACCAAAAAAGATTGAATGGCTTTTCACGCTTCTAATATTATATTTCCTTTTTTTCCGAATTATTTTATCATTAATTCGAAACTGGATTTTGATACTCGTAAAAACAAATCCTTAAATCCAATGTGGCTGAGATTCGGTTAGAAGGATATAGATATTTTAATGACTCTTAGTGTCAAAACTCATGGAAAACTGAGTTGGACCCAAAACGCATTTTTAGCACAAAACTGTGATGTTTAGTACACAATTTTGGTTAAAATTTTGCAAAAAGCTGAAATGGTTAGTACACGATTTCGGTTAAAATTTTGTAAAAATTGAAACGAAAGATTATTCCTCAATTTTTTGCCACAATACTCATAAAAAATATATTATTCAACACCAAAAAGATTGAAGGGCTTTTCACGCTTCTAATATTATTTTTCCTTTTTTTCTGAATTATTTTATCATTAAATCGAAACTGGATTTTGATACTCGTAAAAACAAATCCTTAAATTCAATGTGGCTGAGATTTGGTTAGATGAATATAGATATTTCAATGAGTTTTGGCGTCAAAAATCATGCAAAACTGAGCCGAGACCCAGAACGCGTTTTTAACAAAAAACCGTGATAATTAGTACACGATTTCAGCTAAAATTTTGTAAAAACTGAACCGAAAGACTTTCCCTCAATTTTTTGCCATAATACTCATAAAAAATATATAATTCAAAAAGATTGAAGGGTATTTCACGCTTTTATATCATTTTTCTTTTTTTCCAAATTATTTTATAATTAAATCGAAACTGAATTTTGATGCTCGTAAAAACAAATCCTTAAATTCAATGTGGTTGAGATTTGGTTAGATGAATATAGATATTTCAATGGGTCTTGGCGTCAAAAATCATGCAAATCTGAGCCGGGGGCCCGAAACGCATTTTAGGTTACAACCATGATTATTAGTACACGATTTCAGTTAAAATTTTGTAAAAATTGAACCGAAAGATTTTCCCTTAATTTTTTGCCATAATACTCATAAAAAATATATAATTCAAAAAGATTGAAGGGTATTTCATGCTTTTATATCATTTTTCTTTTTTTTCCAAATTATTTTATAATTAAATCGAAACTGAATTTTGATGCTCGTAAAAACAAATCCTTAAATTCAATATGGTTGAGATTTGGTTAGATGAATATAGATATTTCAATGGGTCTTGGCGTCAAAAATCATGCAAATCTGAGCCGGGGGCCCCAAACGCATTTTAGCTTAAAACTATGATGATTAGTATACAATTTCTGTTAAAATTTTGTAAAAATTGAGCCGAAAGATTTTCCCTCAATTTTTTGCCATAATACTCATAAAAAATATATAATTCAACACCAAAAAGATTGAAGGGTTTTTTATACTTCTAATATCATTTTTCTTTTTTTCTGAATTATTTTATAATTAAATTGAAACTGGATTTTGATGCTCGTAAAAACAAATCCTTAATGTGGCTGAGATTTGGTTAGATGAATATAGAAATTTGAAGGAGTCTTGACGCAAAAAATCATGCAAAACTGAGCCGGGACCCGGAACACGTTGTTAGCCAAAAAACTGTGATGGACTCAGTACACGATTTTGGCTAAAATTTTGCAAAAATTGAACTGAATGATTTTTCCTCATTTTTGGCCACAACACTCATAAACAAATTGATTGAAGAGCTTTTCGAGATTCTAATATCGTTTTTCCTATATTGGCCTATTATGACCACCATCAGTCGTGATGGTTAGCATTGGCCATTTTGACCATTATGGGTCGTGATGGTTAGCCTTGGAATTTTGGCCAATTTTGGCTACCTTTGGTCGTGATGGTTAACCTTGAAATTTTGACCAATTCCGGTAACCACCAGTTGTGATTTTTAACGTTGGCCACCATAGGTCGTGATGGTTAGTCTTGGAATATTGGCATGTTTTGGCCACTATCGCTTGTGATGGTTAGCCTTCAAATTTTGGCTACCTTTGGTCGTGATGGTTAGCCTTGGAAATTTTGCCAATTTTGACAACCATAGATTGTGATAGTTAGCATTAATCATTTTTTGTCAGTGTTGACGGAATTGGACCGGATCGTCCGGTTGAACCGAGAACCGATTATGAATCTGTTTCGTCCTACATATCAAATCGCCAGTCAATGGATCGATCAAAAATCGATTAAACCATGTAACTAACTAGGAACCTGACCACATTGAGCCGGAAGAGCCAGATTTAAACAATATTTTAATATACAAATATTCTAAAAATAATAGATGTTTATCTTTTTTTTAACAAAACGATCCGAACGACAGTTGAAACGGTTGGACTGGTTGAACCGTGAACCGGCCATGAATTTGGTTCAACGTACGATCCGGTTTCTAACATTGATTTTGGCCAATTTTTACCTCCATCAATTGTGATGTTTAGCCTTTGAATTTTGACCAACTTTGGCCACTCTTGACCGTGATGAATAGTCTTTTCCTTTTTGACCAATTTTGACCACCATCGGGCGTGATTGTTAGTCTAGGAATTTGGTCACCATTGATCGTGATGGTTTGTTTTGACCACCATCGGGCATGATTGTTAACCTAGGAATTTGGTTACCATTGATCGTGATGGTTTGTTTTGGCCACCATCAGTCGTGATGGTTAACCTTGAAATTATTGCAAAATTTTATTTCCATGGATCGTGGTGATGAACCTAGGCTATTTTAGTCAATTTTGATCACCATTGGTTGTGATGGTTATACCCTTGAAATTTTAGCCACCTTGGGCCGCAATGGTTAACCAGCTCGACGCTTTTGGCATATTTTAGCCACTATCAATCGTGATGGTTAGCCTAATCTAATTTGGCAAATTTTTGGTCACCATCAATCATGATGGTTAGCTTTTGAATTTTGGATAATTTTGGTCACCTTGAGTCATGATGACCATTTTGGTATATTTTGGCCACCATCGGTCATGATTATTAGCCTTTGAATTTTGACCTCATTAGGTTGTGATTGTTAGCTTTCGAATTTTGGCCTAGAAATTTTTTCCACCAATGGTAAATGATGGTTAGCTTTGGACATTTTAGCCACATTGATCGTGATATATGGTTAGCTTTGGTCAATTTTGATCACCGTTGGTCGTGATGATTAGCGTTAGCCATTTATATTACCACCATCGATCGTGATGGTTAGTCTTAGAATTTTGGCCTATTTTGATCACCTTCAATCGTGATGTGTTTATTAGGTTTGTCATTACTAGTGAAAATCTCTTATAACATTTTTGTTGTTCATAAAATTTCTTGCAAGTTGGATTTATACGACAAATTCTACTCATTACTCATTAGTAAGCTGAAAAGGAGAGAATCAGAAAATACAACATTTCCACTAAATAAGAAGTGTAAGAGGCCCTTAGCCAAACGAGGCCCAAACCCTTTCTTAATCGGATGAAAGAAGATGTGGAGGTGAGATTACAATTCTTTCTTAGAAGCCTAATATCTCTCTTGATTTATTCCCAAAAATTATCTCTCCTCTGGATCTCCTTCAACAAGCATACAATTATTAACAATTAACAATTGTAAAACCATAGGAAAAAAAAAAGAAGAAGAAAAACTCCCCGACTCAAATTCCCACGCATTTCTAGCCAAATTACAAAGTAAAATGCATATTAGATAGGTTAATCAGAAAGGTAGAATTTTATTCGACTTTGCAACTTTTAACATCCATATTCAAATCGCTTTTGTTAACTTTCTTTCTCCGTCTCCGAATTTTGATTTGCACTCTTAAAAACAGAGATCAAATTGGATAGATCCACCAATGTTTCCACAAGCTTCTAAAGATAAATTGTATCCAAATTGCTTGTGCAGTTAAACAACTAACTTCTAACAGTAATGATACGTCGACTTATTTACCCGAAGGGTTCATTTCTCGGACCCAAAACAGGGGAATGCTACGATGTTGACAAGCAGATGATACACTCTTGGGCAGTTTTAGCACAGGGTTACCCATCTATCCAATTGGTCCAATGGTTAGGTCAACCAGACCAATATTGGAGTCAGACAAGGAGATATTCGACTACACGTTAGACAAGCAGCCGAGTGAACCTGTACAGTTTTGGTCTCGTTTGGGAGTGGAGGAATGCTGTCAAAGGAGCAAACAAAAGAGAATTGGCTTGGGGTTTAGAGCTAATCCAACAGAGATTCATTTGGGTTGTCCGAAACACCAGCTTTGAAATCCGGTGATGGGTTAGTAGTCTCAGATTGGGCTCCCCAAGTTGAAATCTTAAGCCATCCATCGATTGGAGGATTCTATTCGCACTGCGGGTGGAATTATTCAACCTTGGAAAGTGTCATTAATGGAGTACCATTAATCGCTTGGCCCTTATATGCAGAGCAGAAAATGAATGCTACATGTTGGCAGATGAGCTTAGAATAGCTGTTCGATCTATAACATCGATATCGAAGGAAATTGTAGGGAAGGAGGAGATTAAAATGATGGTAAGAAAGATAATGGCGGACGAGGAAGGGCATCAAATGAGGGCTAGAGTCAAGGAACTTAAATTGAGCGCAGCAAATGCTTGGACTAGAAATAGTTCTTCTTCTAAAGCATTGGCTCAAGCAATGTGTTGAATTTCTTTTCATTTTCCTGTATATGGTTTTTAATGTTGTGTTGAAAAGAATTGTACTCCCTCTGTCCCTAAATATAAGTCCCTTTTAACTATATCACCAAGTTTAAGAAAGTTAGTTAGGGTTCAAAATTTTATGTAACTTTATCTTCTTATTCTATTTTTGCCCCTATTCTCTTTTTCCCACTTACTCTTTCTTCTTATTCACTCTCTTAACTAATACTACTACTTGTAAGGTTAGTTTTGGAAATAACTAATAAATATGCATTGGTTTTGCTAAAGGGACTTATAAATTGGGACAAAAAAACCTTCTAGAATGGGACTTATAATTAGGGACAGAGGGAGTACTAGCTATGTAACAGTATAAATAAATACGTTTGAACAACTTTGGAATATCCAACTTTAGTTTGAAGAAAGTGATGATATTTTAGTGGCTGGCCGAATTGACTAAAAAAATGAGGGATTAATGTGATTTAATTTGCCTATTTTCCATGCATTAATTTACAAATCACTACTAGTTAGTAGTTAGTACTATATGTATATGGATCAGTTTACCATACACTATTTGACTAATTACGAGTAATATTGAATTGAAAAGTAATGTAAAAAGAATATGAAATTGAAATTGCCTACTTGGCTTCTTCATCAATTAATCAAGAATTTTTGTATATATGTAATAGTTATGTTTAAATTTTAGATTTTTCACATATAAAAGAGTACGCATTACAACAACATTAAAGTTATTTGCACTACACTACTTATATCTAACGGTTGTTATTTAAATCAAGGCCACATCCAACGGTTATAAATGGTAGTGTACAAGAGTAGTGTGCCTAGAAGTAGTACGCATAGACTTGTCCAACAACAATTCAAGGAAAATATAATATGATAACTTAAACGGTAAGGTTATTTACCTAACTTAAATAGAGAGAGATATGTTTTATGGGGATAAAAATCTCTTCCCCCATTTTTTTGCCCACTGTGCCCCATCCACCAAATAATGATACATGTCATTTTTCAGTTTTTAATGTTATTCCTCGTTTGCCTAGTTAAATTAAATTTTATATTTTCATGCTAAAACCCTATGGGGAATGTATTAAAATTAAGGACTAACCCTTATATATAATTATTTGTTGCTAATATGGGGCTAAACCTGGTTTTTATTAAAACTCGAAAACAAACAAGGAATAATACTAGGGATACATGGCATAATTTGGTGGATGGGGCATAATGGGGCATAAAAAATGGAGAAATTATTAGGTGGATCGGGTCCACCACGTCATCCGTGGTCCCGACTAATAAGATTTTGACAAATCAAATTTTTTCCTACAACTTCTAAAATCCTAGCCAAAATTTTATTGACTTGTCAAAATTTTACTGATCAGGACCACAAATGACGTAATAGACCCGATCCACCTAATAATTTCTCGAAAAATGGGAGGAGAGGATTTTAATTCCTTTTATGGTAGCAGAGATGCTATTGAGTCATGATTCTCATGAATCAATATATTTATTACTAATTAGTAATCCCCATTTTTTTAGGGGGAATGGACCATGTTTAATTAAGGAAAGAAGTTTGAGTTTAATCAAATTTGGAGAAGACCAAATTTCGGTAATAGGTGCTCTTTCACAAAGCCATATACTTTCATCAATCAAAATTTGATAAATTGACCTAGCTCGGTACACATACCAAATTTCCAAGTTTTAATTTCTTTTTATTGGTAGATATAAAAAGAGGCCAAATTTTAATTTCCTTAAGTTGTTATCAAATTACCATAAAATCAAATATGCTATTAAGGAAACCTAATTAAACAACTGCCAAAATTTCGTGTATAAATAATGTTGACCTCCCAAATTAATGCAGGCTCAAATTCAAGACAAAAACCAGCAAGAAGAAACTAATTAAGCACACCCTTCATCTCTAATTCCACCCACAATTCTTCTCACCCATAACCATGCCGGTAGAGATCACAAAGCCTCACGCTGCTTTGCTTGCTAGCCCTGGCATGGGACATCTCATCCCTGTTTTGGAGCTCGGCAAAAGAATGGTCCTTCACCATGATTTCCATGTAACAATCTTCGTCGTTGCAACTGATATTTCCTCAACTCATTCACTTCTCAAATCATCATTGCCAACCCCAATTGACCATAATCTCGACATTGTTGTACTTCCTTCGGTGGATATCTCAGGCTTAATCGACCCCAACGCACCGCTGGTGGCCAAACTTGTCATGCACGTGCGTGAGTCCATGCCAAGCCTCAAATCATCGATTGCTGCCATGAACTATCGCCCTTCGGCTTTGATTGTGGATTTGTTCGGATGTGTCGCTCTTCCATTGGCTGACGAGTTTGGAATGCTCAAATACGTGTTCAACACTAGCACTGCTTATTTCCTTTCGGTGATTTTTCAGGCATCAAGCATGGATCAGGAGGTAATCATGGAGGAACATATCAATGGCCAAAAGCCATTGAAAATCAACGGTTGCAGGTCGCTTAAGTTTGAAGATACCCTCGATTCTTTCAAAAATATTGATTCTTTTAGTGGGTTTCACCTTGTGGGACAAGACATGCCGAAGACAAATGGGATTTTGATCAATACTTGGGATGAACTCGAAAATTCGACCATTAAAGCACTTCGAGATGACAATTTGTTAAGGAAAATCGTGAAGGTCCCAATTTATCCCATTGGTCCATTGGTCAGGAACGATAGAATGGAGGATCAAGATGAACGAGTGAACAATTGGCTCGATAATCAACCCGATGAATCAGTTGTTTATGTCTCATTTGGCAGCGGAGGTACCTTATCGGCCAAGCAAATAACAGAGTTGGCTTGGGGTTTAGAGCAAAGCAATCAAAGATTCATTTGGGTGGTTCGTCCACCATCAGATAATGCTATCGACGACTATTTTACTATTGGCAACGGCGGAGATGGAACCCCAAGTTACTTGCCGGAAGGGTTTTCCACCCGAACAAAAGACATCGGGCTGGTGATTCCGAAGTGGGCGCCTCAGGCGGAAATCCTGAGGCATCCATCGGTGGGAGGGTTTCTATCTCATTGCGGATGGAATTCAACTTTGGAAAGCATTTCCAATGGGGTGCCAATGATTGCTTGGCCGCTTTACGCAGAGCAAAAGATGAATGCTGCCATGTTAACTGAGGAAATTGGAATTGCTGTTCGACCAAAAGTGTCCCCAACTGAAGAAATAGTTGGGAGGGATGAGATTGAGAAGATGGTGAGAAAGATCATGGTGGATGAAAAGGAAGGGTTGTCAATGAGGAAGAAGGCCAAGGAAGTGAAAATAAGTGGCGAAATGGCGTTGAGCAAGGGTGGTTCCTCTTACAATTCTCTGTCTCAAATTGCCAAAGTTTGCTTGAAGCGCCAACTCCAACCATAGCTTTAATTTGCATGAGCTTCTTAGTTTAAGATTAAACAAACAAATTACATTGCCCTTTTCTTTTTTTATGTTTGGATAGACATTATGAAGAAAAAGATAGTGTAATGGTATTGTTCAATGATTGAAAAAGCAAATAATACTCCATGGAAGAAGCTTCTGCATTAACTGAAAAAGCATCTTTTTATATATTCTCTCTGTTATTAGCACACAAGATTTGTGGAAAGAAAATCAAAGAAAAAAGCAGGGCATGCATGCATGATGAATATAGTAGATGTTCTATTGTATAAAGGGTTTTCCTTTATATTATTATTTATTAATACAAGATTAAGCTTATGATTGAGCCAATCATAATGAGGCAATTAGACTATTCTTAAAGCACTTAATTTAGAATCAATCTATTCAGAATTGCAACTTGTTAATTGTTCATTTTCTGTTCAACAAAGCCAGATAGCCATCACAAAACGCGTTGGCAACTTAATTAAATTAAGTATTAATCATTACTAGTAAATATAGAAAACGTCAGCAAAACTATATATATCTGCATGCCCAATTTGATAAATTAGATGGAGGTATAGTTAGGTAAATAAGTATAAGCACGTTCACAATTAGACATATATACTTATATTCATTATATTTAACTAAAGAGATGGTACTTTAATTAATTCCTTAATTATATTCAACCTTAACATCAAAATTCATAATATGTGAATACGTAAGACAAATTAAGAAAAATATACTTTTTAACTCGTTTTCAATCAGACCTTATTCACATGTAAATTTGGCAAATGGTTTTTCAAACCTTATTCGTTTTCCCCTGAATAAATACCACCTGAAATCTTAGGAAAATGTTTTGGTCTCTATCAGCAGTCACTCTTACACGTCTTCTTTCAATTGGATCATTTCTTTCTTAGACAAAACTTGGGTACGAGAGAAGGCAAGTTTAGGAAAGCTGTTAACTACCATACCCATCGAAAACAAGTTTTAATAGTTTTCCATCATTGTCAAGACTCAACTTGGTAGCAACATGGCTAAATGAATTAGACACTGAAAAGTGAAAACTGCTACAAATTAAGAAAAAGGAATTCATGGGGTAGTCGAGACTGTATATGTTGCCTGCTGGGAACCTAGGAAAGACATTATGGTGGATCTACTGCGTCTTATATTCTTGTCACCAAAATTTGAAGATACGTTAACAATTATTAAATTATATATGTGACATCTTGTCGAACTCTTAGTTTTATTAAGAATCTAAAATTTTTTTAAGAGATTCCATTCCAATATTTATAAACCTTATCTTTTATTGGTATATACAAACAAATTATATGGCACTATTGTTTATAGCTGCCTCGCTAGTTAATTAGTAGCCATGTGAGTACTATTAATAAATTTTTCAAGATTTTGTATGCATTTTACAACATGCTCAATTTTGAAATGCCATGCCTCGTGCCTCCTCCATAATTTTTGTGTCATTAAAAACATAATCATATTGAGATGGATGCTACAATATGTTGAGTTGACTATAATTAATCCAATCAAAAGCATGCCATGTGCCTATAGTTACCCTGTTGATTAACTATAATTACTAGACATACGGCACCCTAATAAGCTAATTTTATAGTTTATCTTGTCCATTAATCTTCTCTGTTCTTTTGTCTTCTCTGTTTTTAAATTTGCAGTTATTTTGAGTTGAATTGGAGTTTTGAGCTCATTGGCAAAGATGACAACAGCAACACATTGACCTGATGAATAGAAAAAGACTTTAACGGTAGGGGTGAAATATATATTAAATTAATTGTGGACCAAATTGCTGATTTAGCGCTGGAAATACAGTTTAAAATAGTTCTCAATTCCAATTTCCAACCTTGCACTGGGTCCTTGCTGATCTAAAATATACAGATTAAAAACTCGAAATGCAATTGACAATGCAACATTTTTGCTTATAAATCTCCAAGCAATAACGTTACTCGTTCATCACAAACCATTTGAAGCCCTTTTTAGTTTTTACCTCCACAAACAAAGCCCTTAAACTAGCCAATAGCCATCATGCAAACCTCAAAACCCCATGTAGCCCTCTTGGCTAGCCCTGGTTTGGGCCACTTGATCCCAGTGCTCGAGCTTGGCAAACGTCTGGTTAGCCACCATGACTTCCAAGTCACAATCTTCGTCTTGGCAACCGAAGCATCAGCCGCACAAAACCAACTTCTTGAATCATCCCAAACCATTGATGCCCTTAAAATTGTTTCACTCCCACCGGTCGATATCTCTTCCAAAGTAGATCCAGCCGCACACATAGTGACCAAAATCATCGTCATGATGCGGGAGTCCTTGCCAGGCCTTCGCTGTACAATATCTTCAATGACGAAGTCTCGCCCAACTGCTTTGATTGTTGACTTGTTTGGGACGGAAGCCTTACCAATTGCCGATGAATTCAAGATGTTGAAGTACGTTTTCATTGCTTCCAATGCATGGTTCCTTGCCATAACTGTTTATGCTCCAACTGTTGAAAAGATAGTTGATGAAGAGCATATTAAGCAGCAAAAGCCTCTGGAAATTCCAGGGTGCAAACCAGTTGAATTTGAGGATACCCTGGAAGCTTATTTGAATAAAGATGAATTATATGAAGAATATTGTCGTTTAGGGCTGCAAATGAGTCGAGCTGATGGGATTTTGGTCAACACTTTTGAGAGCTTGGAACCCACAACTCTCAGATCCTTTAGAGATGGAAAGATGTTGGGAAAAGTCGTTAAAAATATACCGGTATATCCCATTGGGCCAATTGTTCGACCACTTGGTGGGCATGATCAGGGTTTGGATATTGACCCAATCTTAGAGTGGCTCGACAAGCAACCTAGTCAATCAGTTATTTATGTCTCGTTTGGAAGTGGAGGTACTTTGTCGGCTCAGCAAATGACAGAGATCGCTTGGGGCTTGGAACTTAGCCAACAGAGATTTATTTGGGTGGTTCGTCCTCCAATTGAGAACGATGCATCTGGGACATTTTTCACTGCTGGAAACAGTTCAGATGGTACCCCGGATTATCTGCCAAATGGGTTTTTGACCCGGATCCATGACAGAGGCCTCGTGCTCCAAAACTGGGCTCCTCAAACAGAGATTTTGGCCCATTCATCAGTTGGTGGATTCGTGTCACATTGTGGGTGGAATTCGACAATGGAAAGTTTGGTTAATGGCGTACCACTTATTGCTTGGCCACTTTACGCAGAGCAAAAAATGAATGCCACGATGTTGACGGAAGAGCTTGGGTTGGCAATCAGGCCAAAGGTGTCGACGCCGAGCGGAGTAGTGGAGAGGAAGGAGGTGGAGATGGCGGTGAGAAAAATCATGGTGGAGAAAGATGGGGAGGAAATGAGAAATGGAGCCAAGGAATTAAAATGTAACGCAATGAAGGCCTCGAGTAAGGGTGGTTCTTCTCGTACTTCACTCTCCCATGTTGCCAAAGAAATTGAAATGAGCCTTAAGTTAAAGGCACAAGGTGCTTAATTAGTTGTCTAATCAAATAAAATGCTTTTCGTATGTGTATACTTGCTAGTTGTTACCTTGTAACTTATAGATTAATTAGCCCTTTTCATTGACGTTCCTTATGCTATGAATATGTATGAGTTGAATAAAAAGCTGAATTATATCGAAGAATTTTTACTAAATTATTATAGTCTATTCGTCACTTTTTATCTGTCGTTTATCTTTGTCCATTTTTTATCCGTCATTTTTGGAAATAAAGTATCATGTTGCCTATAGTACTCTCATTTTTTTTTTCCAAATACTCTCTGGTGTGAAGAAAAAAACTATAGTACTCTCATTTCATTCCACTTTTTGTAGTCGTTCGTAAACAATGTAGAGTGTGAAAATATAGACAGAATAGATTATAATTGAAGAGAGATGATAGTTAAAGTTGTATTGAATTCATCAATTTAACCAATATTAATCAATTTTCTTGGTTTGTATATTTCAATTATTGCTGACAGATAAAAAAGACGAGGGATTATTATAAAAGAAAAACATTATAAATAAATAAATAAACAATAAAAGGAAGAAGCGAAGTTAAAAAAAAATCGGTTTAAACGAATCAGACATGAAAAATTTCAGAGCATAGGGGCTAGTTTTGTTGCTTGGGTCTGGGCCCAACGATGAAAGATGGGCCTGCAATTATGACTAGTATATATGTGACCAACTTTTATTTACTACTAATTCCTCCAATTTTCTCTATACTTTTTTGTCCTTTACAATTGTCGTTCCATTTTTTGGAGTCAATCTAGAAGACTTGATATATTTCGTGGACTCTCTTTTAAATTCTACATGTGACTTATTTGAAGTAATGGACTATAACAAGTTCATGTTTTTCAGAGCTTTACCAGCTTTACCACGTATAACTTTGCCACACCCACTGCTGTTTAAAGATATTTTCGATGCCTTTGATCAAACACATATATAGTCGCAACATAATAAGTAAATTAAAGTGATGAATGTGAAACACAAAATGAAGGTGCGGGGACATGTGCACATATGCATATATGACATACTAGCATTGTGGCCACAGTTTGAATGACACGATCGATATATAACAGGTTACATTACATATATAATAACCTGTGATGAGCATGCAATGCAATTAGATTTGTTTCCTTTCCCTACAAACGTTTTCCTTTTGAGGTCATGTATGAAAAATGCATTTGAGTCAACAGTTTGAACTTTGAAGGTTGAACCGTTCAATCGGAATTTTGGCAAAGACATAAACATAAGAAAACGCTAAACCATAAATTAAGCTATGTATATTTTATTTGACTTAAATGCCACTTTGCGCTCTTAAATTTATAGTCACTTTGTACTCAACTTTTTTTATCTTGATTATATCGCACCCCAACATTTTATTTTACATACATTTTACACCCTCTGTGACAGGAAATGGTTACGGTGCCGTTACGGTGCTAACGTGACATGCTACATATGATAAAAAAAATGCCATGTGGCATACTGACATGGTAAAATTTTCTTTTTATTTTATTTTTTATGCTGACATCGTATGTCACGTGGCAATTTTCGACTGACGTGGCATGTCACGTCAACATCAATGGAGATGATGTAGCAAGAGAATTTAATAAATAATGTAACTTTTTGTAAAAAAAAAATAAATAATGTAACTCTATTTTTTGAAAAACAAAATTAACTTTAAGTTAAATGGGTAACAATGGGCATGCATTTATAAGCATTGTTGCCACCGTTTGAAAATTTCGTAGACAACAAGATAAAATAAAATATTTGTAATTATTTGGTCAGACCAAGGAAAATATACTAACATATAGTGACATTTCATAATATATATTATCGCCAATATATAAAAAAAAGTAAATTAACTGTCAAAGATTTCGCAAATTTAATTTCTAAGTTTTCTTCTTTGTTTTTTAAAATTATTTGGTCCTTTATACTTGGAAGTTATAATCACATGTGATGAGCATGCAATTGGATAGTTTTCAACGTAGATTTTTTGTTTTGTGGCGAATGCATGGATTAAAAAATGCCTAATATTGACAATCAATATTAATTGTTGATTGATTGAAGATTTGAAGTAAAAAATGATATAGTAGATGCAGTAGTTTTCTGAGTCAAAACATTTTGAACCGTTCAATCTGAATTTGGTCCAGATTTAAAAGATTAACAAATTAAAGATTTATCCAAATATTTTGCTTTGGATTTTTGTGAGGAAATTATTAAAAAGGTCTAAAGTCGGCTGTCTCTATATCAAGAGAGGCTGCTAAAGCCTTATATAGCATTAATTGCCTTATATAGCATGCTACTTCTTTTTCTAACATTATCTGTCAAAACAATTAATTAAAATACCACCCAACTTGGCTCGACGGCGTTTACTTTCAAAAATTATGACAAAAACTATTTCAAAAAAAATTATGACAAAAACTACAGTAACAATTTTCAGAAAAGATGCATCAGTGATCTTTAGTCTTCATTATTCATACTACATATATACAATCCTTATTATATCTTATCCCCAAATTGCATGTTTCATACGGTAGTATAGTTATCAGGCAAGTCATTTTCTTTCTGATCATGCCATCGCAATCTGCCTATATATATAATGGGTTTATATATGATACACCAACGGTGGAGTTTGGCAGACTGTACAAACGAGTCTTGAAGGGTGACATGTGTCCCCTAGGAACTAGATTGAAATATTTAAAACTTAATTAATTCAAAAAATGGACATGTGTCAACTCCACAACCCGCTTGTGGAGTCCAAAATTTACACCGCCGGTGTATCAAATAATTACCCATATATAATTACCAAATTAAGAAAATTAAAAATTTTCGATATGGGGTCTATTTAATTATTGTTTGTCTTCCTTGACTTTTAAATTTAAGAAATTAATCTTAATTAACTATTGTAATAATGTGTATTAATTAACTATATTCTGATTAGTACTCAAATTTATAATCTACTATTTTTTTTGGCATCAAAATTTAAAATCTACTATATAAAATATATTATATATACATACATCGATCATATAGATACATATATATGTACATGTAAATTAAAGATAAATATTGCTTGTACCTAAATAATTGTAAGAAAACAGGGGGGGGGGGGGGGTAAACTTTGTTATATTTACATATGTCTAACCAATAAATTAAAGGAGTGCACATAAGCACTAGCTAGAGATAAAGGCTTTAAATAATATTAAACTTATTATCTGTATATACTATATATATGTTATATAGACTGTATAGTTTCTTTTTTGGCCAAAATAGACTGTATAGTTTAAGGGCTATCAAAACTAGACGAGGGTACAAGCTTTAATTATATATTAATATTAATTAATTAATATTAATGATATATATTTAATAAAACCATATGATCAGTATATATAACTAAATAATTAATTAAGTTGGGATCCAAATGTTTCAAAATATAGCTATATAGTTAAAAACTTAATTAAAACTTATAGGCCAATTGTGCCAAAAAGTTAAAACTTATAGGCCTAGGACCAGCATCAGCATGTGCGTGACACTATTACCACGTGGAAATCTTAGAGCAAATTACTATAATTTATAAGGGGATTGGCTATTTTTGTCTTGAACAAATTATAATGAGAGTATGTATATATATATGAGTGAATAAAGTAAGTGCAATAGTACTATTATCTCTATTATTATAGTATTTTCTAACACAAATAAAATAAAATATGCATATATATACTCAATATACTTATACGTACAGAGCTATATTATGTGTGTCTTTCAAGAAAAAAAGAAAAAAAAAAAAAAGAAAGAAAGAATACATGGTTAATGGGGGTCAATTGATGGTTGAGAACTTGAGTCAACTCAAAAAGCATGAAACAAAATTTAAGACACAAAAATGGGGACATGGAAGTTGGAAGTTGGACGTTGGAACACAGCTTGCTGTTATTATTAGCCTTTAATCAAGATGGGCACGAAAAATAATTAGTAAGGGAGTATATCTTTACATATATACTTATATTTCTCCATATATTTAATTTTTTTTTCCT